>JAVQJG010228380.1:0-10904 GCA_036024015.1 Craterocephalus amniculus
CTCTCTCTCTCTCTCTCTCTCTCTCTCTCTCTCTCTCTCTCTCTCTCTCTCTCTCTCTCTCTCTCTTTCTCTCTCTTTCTCTCTCTCTTTCTCTCTCTTTCTCTCTCTCTCTCTCTCTCTTTCCTTCTGTCGTTTGTGTGTTCTCTGCCTCACTTCAACCGCGGTACCTCCATACGAGAAAACATTAATATTTCATTTTCCAACCAAACCCAGCACTTATAATCTAAATAGCCACTAGAAAATTGATAAAAACAAAACTTAAAAAATATCCGCTTTTCATTTGAAGAACATAAAATGAATGCGTACAAGTTAGAGGTAAACGATCCTTTCCCCCTTTTTTAGTCATGGTTGTAGAAGCAAGAGCGCAGAGTCCAGGAGAAGGCATACAGATGAGAAGAAGAAAAGAAATAGGCTATTTTGGGATCACGTTTCACCACGTTGTGTTCGTGGTCAAAAAAGAAAGAAAGGAAGAAAATATAACGCGCATGTTATGGTGTTATTTGTGAGAAAGCGCACCGCGGCACGCTGACGCACGGAGATGCGTAAAGAGAGCTGGTGATGTCTGCGCTCTCTGCTTCCTAGACTTTCGCCCTGTTGGGGGGATATTTGGACCAGCTCGAACAGTACATTAACTCGGCTATACATTAATCACTGAGTAAAACTATTTATCATCAAACCAGAGGGAGAGGGGGGTGAGGGGGAGTCAGAAAGACGCTCATTGATTCAAATTCATGATCCATGACACAGAAACTGCGTGATATATTTAGATAATAGAAAAAGCATGCCGCGTCAGGGAGCTCTGGATGAACAATTTTGCTCTGTTGTGACGATTTTCACTCTTAATTCTTGTGCAGGAAATTATCTGCAACAAACTCCAGCAAAGACTCAAAGCCTCAGAGCAGCAAGAATGCAATATGGTGTCCAAACAGACTGAATCCAAATGATAGTCAGATTTTTCTCATTCCTGTGTATATAAACTATTTCAGATATTTAATTGACATTGCTCTCTGGGAGGTGCTTTCACTTCAGTATTTCCTGCAATGTTAATTCTAACGAAGTACTTAAAAGTGTTTTATTGGGCCTTAATTTAAATGAAGGATCCCATTCCTAATATTTGTTCCTCATCTTCTTTCTTCATTTTTGAAGTAACCATGTTGTGATCTTATACTATCTCTTCAGTCACCTCCTGTTTTTTGATAAATTAAGTATGTTTCATTTCACTTGGTAAACATAGTTAGCATATTTATTCTATTGATATGCTTTGTTCTTCAGTCAGAACCCATGTTTATGCACTTTAGTCACTGATGTCTTTTTTGTGTACTTGGTGGGCCGACTCTTGGTGCAATCAGAAGTGAGCATGTTAAGGCTCTTTTCAGATCAGAAACATGTGTCTCAAGTGATTACATCATAAGTGGACAGCATGAATGCACCCAGGAAGGACTGAGGGCAGATTCAGATGCAGTAGTTCAGACCATGAATGCAGAAGCAGGGCTGTAGCCGCGTACCCGGATGTGTGACTAAAGTTCTCTCATTGTTCATTCAAAAGCAAAAAAAATGGAAATTAGAATTCATCATTTTTCTTATAATCAGCTGTTTTCAGAGATGATGCGCGAGTCAGAAATCATTAAGTATTTCCCCAGTATTGTTATAGATGCTAGTGGGAGGCCTAAAGGGAGACCGTAGATTAAATTTATGGGTGTAGTAAAAACTACATGAAGTTGGTTGGTGATGATAAGGCAGATAATTCGCTCTGGCAACCCCTGAAGGGAAGAGCTGAAAGAAAAAATAGAAGATGGATGCTTGTTAGTCATGGATTCCTTGTGTGCGCTGGAATTACTTGGAGCTTATTGTCAAATTGCTTGTTTTTAAATCTGTGATTCAAATTATTTTACTCTGTTACCTGTCAGTCTGCTTCACAAGTCTGTAAAGCTTTTTTTGTATTATTTTATATTAAAGCCTTTCTCCCATTCCTTGAATGGAGAACCAGCTTCTTCAGTGAAAAGGTGAATTTAGGTTCCCGTTCAAATAGTTTATAAAGAAGAACTCATTTATGCATATGGTGATTTTCACTGTATGTTGTGCACAAACCAATGTTTATACTGTTATTCATGGGACTGTAGGTATGAGCAGTTTTTGGATTTGGGTTTGAAATTAAGCTTTCATCTTTGGGATGGAGCTGGCTTTAAGAATACTAAAGGAATTGATCAGTAAATTGACTTTAACATGATAAATGCACGAATAAAGTAACCTTCTGTATCAGAATATACCTATACATTTTTTATTTCACTCACTTTGCCTGAAGCATGAAGATTCTCTAAATGTGACAGTGATTTATATTAATTGTGCAAGAACTCTAAGTGCAGAACATGATTCTTGCACTGCAACATCACCCAACTTAGAGAACTGAATCGATGACATTCCTGCATTAAGCTGCTCAGTAGTGCTGTTCTTACAAGATGAGAAGTGACACAGATGTAAAGTCACGATCAAATGTCCGATCACAGCCTGGCTACACCACCGTGGGAGGGGTCATTTCATTTAGACAGAAGGAAGCAGCTATCCTTATAATCAGATGAGCGGGTCAGATTTAGTATTTTATAAGCTTTGGTCTGTTTACGTCCTAGACCAGAGGCCAGAGGAGCGTGTTTGCTCCACCGAACCAAAAGTGACCCTCCCCAGAGCGTCATCTCCGTCAGTCAGCGGGAGGCTAAAACTCGCAGCTGCTGCCCTGTCTTTACCCGTCTTTCTTCTCTTCTACGTAGAGGACATAACAAGAGAGGGAGTGGCTAGGACGGCCTTGATTCATGAATGACAACGGGGACAAAATTATCGGGCGGGAGGGCAGGGGGGGAGGAGATCACCCAGGACTAATAGGCCTGGTAAATGCAGATGTGTGATGTTATAGTTTTTGCTGCACAGGCAAAAAGAGGGGAAAAGCCTGCTGTGGAATAATTGTTTAGCTTATCCTTCAACCAAAGCTGTTAGTTGCAGTGATGTGCAGCCATCGCGTGTAAAAGGCTGGTAGCAACCGATTTGTTTAGCTATTGATCTGTTTGTTTAATTTGACTCTGCTGTCTCCACCCTCCATCGGTTTTTTCTTCCCTCCCTGAACTACCCCTGAGAGACCCTTCTCTTAAAATGGGATCTAGCCAGCAGGCGGGACGGCCCACACCACATTACCTCTGATGTGATGTTGGTGTCGACCTTCAGCAGCGGCACATTCTCCAAACTCCGTGCGGGAGACCGCTGCAGCGAGATGTGAAATTTTCCACTTTCCTGCAGACACACTACAGCATGGCGTGTGATCTGCCTCCTTGTAACAGATGAGATCTTAAGTGCTGATGCTGGTGTTGTTCTGTTTGGAGAGAGATAAATAAATAAATACATCATCCAGGGAATGGTTTGAAAGGCGAGGAAAAAAAGATGGAAGGAGAGAAGAGCAAAATACAGCTGACATGCACCCGGTGAGTGCAGACATTTCATGCTGCTGTGTGTGAAGACGTTGCAGGCTGTTGTTACGTGTGGTCTCCTTTTGTTGTCTCAGCCCACAGCAGAGTTTCTCTAGCCTTTCTGCAGCATAGCTCCGAGCAAGGACCAGCCACGATGACTTTTTTTTCTTTTTCTTTTTTTTTTTTTGCCTTCACCCACATGAGGAGCTTTTATCGATCAATTTGCATTTTACCCTTTTATGTCCTCCCCTGCGTAATTGCTTTTCATGCTCATCGTCCTGCGAGGCCCGTTTGTTCGCAGCTAAGATGCAAGGTGTCGTCTGATAGCTGTGATGTTGCTGTCAACGCTTGCCTCTTTTTTTTCCTGCAGAGGGGCCCCGGTCCAGTTTCACCATGCATAAAATGTGTAAAACCCGTCCCGGGCAAAACGGATGTGACACATTGTGAAAGCGCCGGCGACCGCTCGGCTAAATTTTCCCCTAATCTTTCTCCGTTATGACTTAATTCCCAAGTGAACAATAAAGAATAAAGAAAGGTGTTTATGAGTTTTTAAATATCCCTTCACATCTTTTTTCCCCCTGTGCCGCCCTCATTTTTGGGCAAAGTTCAAGCTTTTTCTTTGACAACAGCATTTCTCGGGGGAGCTGAACTTATTATAGACTGAGGCTGCAGTCTTGTTCATGGGCCACTTCATAGGAAGTATGCTGGAGTGCATGCACAGAGAGCTAAAGCCATTCCTTCTTAAACCCCTCTAGCAGTATCATCCTAGTATTCAGTGGCACCGACTGCTGCCTTACCCTTTCCAAAGGGCTGCCTCCTACCACTGATGTAATGGAGGATGTCCTCTCAAGGTATTGTCATGATTAATGCAGCTCTTCCCTCTTTGGTTGCAGGATTTCTGTGAGCTCCTCTCCCTCGTATTCCCTGGCTGTTTATAGCTTCGCTCCATCCCCCTGCCCCTTCTCAGAACCTGCCATTATGTAAGCTCAAGTGCTGGTGGTTCAGGTGGTGCCCCAGGGCCCCTGCCATCTCGTCTTGGTTACGCTTAGAGGGACATGACAAATTACCGCTCGCACCCCATTGGGCAAGAACTCGCCAAGAAATATACGTCGGAGGTGGAAATGTGGGGCGGGGGAAAGGGAAGCTGGAGCACCACAGGGCGAAAACTGGAGTAATGGAGTTCCCCCGCTGAGCTTTGGGAAGGTCAAACGTGAAATATGATAATGTGAAAGTGTGTTAATACGGATGTGGGACTTTTGTTCTGGAGTGGGGCAGGAGAGGTCTTGGGGTTGCAAAGAGAAGTGGACGTGTGGCTTTTAGCTAGAAATCCTTCCCATTTTAGATTTTAGTCTCTTCCCACTCTCTCCGGCGGAGGAAGCTCTCCCGTAATGCTCTGCAGCAGACGGCGCTTCTGCTCAGTCGATGTCGATTTTTCTATAAAACAATTAACGGCTTGAGAATCCGTGTAAATGTTTGAAGTATTCTCTTTCAAAATTGATCGTTTTATGTAAATTGAGCGAGGAATTAATTTAGATCCTTACATAACTTGTTTTTCTAAATACATTTGTTCAAAGACGCCTAAAGTATCCTCTCTTTTCCCCATCAGAGTAATTTCTACGTCTATCTGTTTTGCATGCTGGATCTCCAGGAGGATCAGACGGTGGAGGCTGAACCGGGGGGGGACAGATGATTTAAGGCGATCAGTTAAACAGCCTGCCTGAGACGTTCAGGTTCCCTATTAGAGGCAGAGGATAGCGGGGGCTGTGCTGAGAGGCATGAGGCGAAAACACCTCCAGTAGAGAGACCAAGTGACATTAGGTGATGGAAGGTGGAGTTTCCTTGCATGTTGAGGTTATCAGGGGAAGGATTAATGGCAGGCAGCCGGATATATTACAGAGGTGCTACCTAGTGAAGCCGTGTAGCAAGGCCACACATAAATCATAGCAGCAAAGTGACTTGGACAAGCTGATGGCTGAAATGCTGCTGCCTGTATAGTCCCAATATCGACTTTTCCCCTCGCTTCGCTCCTAAATCATGATGTGTGGAATATAAATGGCCTAATTATTCCGGCAGAGAGCAAAATTAAAGGCATTTCTTTTTATTGCTTGTTCTGAGCAGATGGTGGTCTGATCCCGCATCATTGAAGCTCGGCTAAAAGCGTTTCGCAAATGGAAATATGAAATCCATATGAAGCTCTTCACATGTGGATGTGGCAGGTGGAGGAATTCATTGTCGTCATGCGGAACAAATGATGCAGCCTTGGCACTCGTTGCCCTTGATGCTGCCTGTTGCTCGGCCTCTGTTTTTAAGACGTGAGCTAAAAGGGTTATTCATCACTACAAGCGGACCCTGAAGTCATCGTTCAGTGTTAAACATGACAGAAATCAACATTTAAAGTGAAACGGTAGATTTACGCAGCAGCCGAGGAGTGCATTTGCTGTCTGTGATCCTCCTCGTACCATCTAATGCTGAACCCCGGACTTTGAAGCTTTCTCCACACAGCTCAGAGCCTTTGGGGATGTTGAGACAAACAGCCTCCGCCGCTGCCTTCCGATTAAGCACCACTGCGGCAGGATGCTGGGCCGCAGCCGGGCATCTCTGGACTACGCAGGGATCTGTAGATCAGATAAGAGATAGTGCTGCCGTTTGCAGCGCTCGCCTCAGTTGTTCGGAGAGAAAGGGGCAGCTGAAATGCTCGTTAGAAATCCTTTGCACGACCTTGGACCACTTTAGCTTTCCTCCCCTAATTATCGACGCCAGCCCCGAGCCCAGAGCAAAAAAGCAGCTGTGAATGAGTGAGTCACACGGTCCAGAAATACAAGCTGCGAAGATGCGCGAAGAGCCCCTAAGGGCTTGTATCACAACAGGAGGGTTGTTGAGCCCGATAAGATGTCCTTTCATTTTACCTCTGTGAAGTGTGAGGGTGCCTGGGATGTGTGTTAAATGCATTTTTGTTCACTTTTGAACCTGCATTCCCGATCTCCTATGAGTTTTATTTCTCTCATCTTTGTCTTAAAAAAAAAGTTCTGCTTTTAATTCCTCCGATTAGTTACCAATGTAGACGCTTATTCTTGTCCTGCTAAGTAAGAACACTTTGATCGTCTTAAAAAGCTCCTAAAGCCAACAGTAAGTGCACTTTAAGGCAATGAAATGCATTATTATTATGACTAAGGTTGCGGATGTGTCTCCATGGAGCCCCATTGTCAGTCTGCTCAGCCACTCAGCATACAGTTTGGCTCAGCGCTCCCTCGCCAGGGAAGTAAGGCTGTCACCAGACAGCCGACTGCTCTGCTCTGCTCTGCTGCCCGCTGTCTGGCTGTGCCATTGTTCCACACGCAGCCAAAGATCCCCCTGATTGTACAGAAGCCCCGCAGGCTGGAACATGCAGGACTGAATGGGCTCATGTGAAACATCCTTCAGAGATGATGGCCATTTTTCGTCTTTTTTTTTTTTCTTCCTTTCTGTGCTGCACAAGGGCAGATGAAGAGATTCAGAAATAGTCTGGTGCCCATCATGGCTTTCAGGAGGTAAAATATATAGATTATGCTTTACACAGGAATAAGCGATAGAATAAAGGGAGGATATATTTGGATGTACACTATATGGCTTTAAGGATCCAACAGGCAGACTTTGCTGAGTCTGGCACTGTTATTTCAACAGCATGTCATGTCAGCTTAAAGCTGACACAGGAAGGATCGGGAGGTGGCTGCCAGTCTGCAACTGGAGCTGAGATTCCCACCAGCAGTCGTGCACTGTAATTCAGCTCAGATATCCCAACGGGCCACTGCCCTTTAAGTCCTTTTCAGGGTTTAATGGATTGTAGAGTAGATGAGCTGAAAAAGAAATATCAGGTCAGCTGTAACACAGAATGCATCACTATCGCCTGCTTTATTGTAAGACTTCATAATAAATTAGTTTTTTTTACTTTTTTTATATTCTGTGTAAAATGTTCATTGGGCTCAAATAGCTGCCAGACTTGGTCTGGCCGGGCTGTGGTAGAAGGCAAATAAGATGGGAGCTGTTGCTTTAGTTTGTTCGGCAACACTGGTGGGAAATATTTCTGCTCAGCTGACCTTCATAAATTTACATCTACTGCATACATTATTCTGAAATATCCTTGCTAAGCTGAGCTGCCCAGTGTCAGGGATAACTGGGGGTATTTTCCACTTTCTGAAAAGATTTTGTTTGTTTTTTACCAGGACTTATAATTCCCTCCGTCCTGTCTTCCTCCAAGCAGGAAGCGGGCTCTGTCTGGCTTCGTACTCGGTGAAAACGGCGGATGTATTGACAGACTTTGTGAGGAAGAGGTGCATGCTGCAGTGAGTCAGACTTGTAGGTATTAAGAAACTCAGTAGTGATGCAGGGACAGAGAGGGGCTCGGTTTCTATGGTCCACTGCACAGGTGTTACTGTGGCAACCGGAACCAGCTCTCCATGCTGCGTCATCTTATTTCTTTCCCTTTTTTTTTGTTTTAGCTCAGTGTATCAATCCCTATCTCTCTCTCTCTTTTTTATCTCACTCACTGCTTATCATGAAGGTTTTCTCCCTTCATCACACCTGCCAGATCCTTTCTCTCCTCCTGCAGCTGGAGTCCCTGCTTACCCTCCTGCTGTCTCTCTGTGTGCTTAGGTGGACGTGGGCGTCGTTCACTTCACCCCTCTGGTTCAGCCCCAGATTCAACAACCTTTCAAGCTGGTGGAGAAAGTCGTCAGGAACATTTTCCAATTCCGTCGGAAGCACTGCCATAAAGGAGTAGAGTAAGCATCGTTAGAAAACTTGACGTGACTCGCGAGGCCTTTATCCTCAACTTCTCTCTGTTACTTTTTAATCTCCATCCTCATCAGTCATTCTCTCTCTACATTTTTCATCCTGCGCTCTGATAGCGGTCTCCTCATCTCATTATTAATTAGAGTGGTTTTAGTTTTTTTTTTCCCTCGCGCACACCAATGACAGATGAAGACACCGCTTTTCTTTAGGCTTTTTGTACCCTAACCCGTAACAGTTGAGTAACTTCAGAGCTCTATTCAAAACCAGTAGCAACCAGCCCACGCAGGCGCGTGCGTGTGCACGCCGCCCGTCGCCCCCGTGCTTGTTGGGGAAGCGTATGTGGGCCCGATTAACAAAAGAGCACAGGCTGTGTGAAAGAGAGCAGCAATTATGAGTCATTGAGGTGGCACAGGAAGACGAGGCAGCGTATTTTATGTAACAGTAACGGAGTTGGCGGCAGCGGCATCAAATTGGTGAGGAAGCATCAGCGCTGAAGCAGCTAAAAGGTATCTGTGCTGCAGAGGGTTTGGAAAAAGCCTATGTCCACAAAACTCACTGCAAAAGGACACAAATGCACGTCTTAGATGGGAAATGTCTGTAAAGATAAAAAGAATAGTCTTTGTTGAATGTAATGGAAGTTGAAAGTCAGAAAAAAAAGATAAAAAATTTAAATTTAAATCATCTTTTTATGCTAAAAGTTTGTGAGTTTTCTGAAAATTAACAATTCATGAGCCCCGTTTTGTGTGATTTCAATTAACTCCACAGAATTGAAATGATTGCTGAGGGATAATTTCTTTCTGTTTGAACTTTCTAATGCCATTAAACTTGCATGATCATTAAGATATCAAAGCGACCTGAATGTTGAAATCGCTACCATCTTATCTCCTCACATCTCACACTCCAGAAAGCTGTTCCCCGAGGCATGCCGTGCCGAGCTGACACAGGAAATGATGCAGAAGGCAGACGTGGACCCCACTCTACGCCCCACAGAAATCACCATACCCCAGATCCGGGCTCTCGCCGATGCTTACGCTCATCTCTGCACCCACGAGCCCGGTCTCCTCGGCTACGAGTTCAGAGAGGAGCTCAGACTGAAGCACCTGAGTAAAAACACAGCGTCGGATGGACACGCTGAGCAGCACAGCTCCGAGAAACCCGCTAAGAGCTTCTGTTAGCAAGGGGAGACAACAGACTGCTCTTAGCCTTGACATTTCCACCTGGCATAGGCATGCATTTTTAAACAGTCCTCATGCACCCGGGGAGAAATAGGCTATTTGGAATACATGAATGGTGTAAGCGCACCATTTTCCAGGATGTGACAGCTGATGCTCACAGTCATGTGTTTTGGGATGAAAAAATGAAGGCAAGATAGTAAGTATATCCTTATGTCCCAGTTCTTTCTGCAGCTCCATCAGCACCTTGTCCGGTGGGACCTGAAAGAAATGTCAGTGTTTTCAGGGTGATTTAGAGAATGAGAACATGGCAACGCCATATCCAGGACATTTTTCCTTCCAGCGAGTATTGCTTAGTCACTTGGGAGACAGCTTAAAGGGCTGAGGAAATTGCTGCGAAATTGTCTGCTTGAAAAAAAGCTTGTAATATGCCAAACCAGGAGTGTTATTAAAGGTTTTCTTTGTGTAAATATCTGTCTCTTTTTTGTTTAAATATGACTCCCTGCTGTTCCCAATTATCCAAATACTCGGTTGCCAGATATACTGAGAATGAGCCAAAGTAATGAAATATTAGCACTTTTTGCAATTAAATCTGAATTATTAATGGGTAAACTCTTCCTGTGACTGTGTAAACAGCAAATAATATGAACCTATTTTTGATATTTAAGGATTTATATCGGTGACAAGCGTTACAAGTTTTAAATACTTCTCTCTGAATGGGAAAACAGATTGTCTCTGGCAGAACATGGTTGTGCTGCTCCCTGCCAGTGTGGCAGATGGCGTGCTTTGGTCTGCTTGCCAGAGGGAGACTTCACTCAGTTTTGATGAGAGGTGGGTGATAATCGCCAACAACAATCCAGAATCTACATGGCTGATATGTAGGAGGGCAGTGTGTTTTACAGCCTGCTCGGCGACCCAAAAGAAACACATTCAGCTGTTGTGGCATGCTAATCTTTTGCTTTAGAAGGAGACAAAACATCAGGATTTCACTGGTAGGAGATTATGTTGGGAGGATGATTTGTAACCTAATTATGCAAGATTTTCAAATATGAGTGAAAATACTTTGACAATTCAAAGGAAATATGATTAATCTTGATTTATGATTAAATTTGTCGCATTACAGAAAATTCCTTCAGCATCGTAGATGTCCATCTGATTATCAGTTGGTATCTGAAATTCGGTTTTTAAAAAAACATTAAAATAGATGCCAATATGTCAAACACAAAAAAAAAACATAAGGCATGGGAACAGACATTGAAGCAGCCCCCCAGTCCTCTTTAAAAGAACAAAGACACCTGACTCAAAGAGAAGCAGATTTTCTAAATTATCCTGCAGAGTTTTGCATTATTATACTACAGTAGGTCTCTTTATGGTCATTTTGTGTCTCATCTGGTTGTCTATGTTAATTGTTTCTGTTAATTGTGGGTCTTTCTGGTAAGTATACATTTATTTTTGATTGTTTTATGTCTCACTTTGGTCGGTGATGCATTATATATTACATTTTGTGTTACTCCTT
>JAVQJG010228399.1:0-22679 GCA_036024015.1 Craterocephalus amniculus
GTGAAAAAGAACATCTTCAGAAACTAAATGGAGATCTTACACTTGAGTTAGATAGATGGCTTTTCAAGCATTTTGGAAAAGAGCCCTTCATATAATTCCTAATATTTTGATCAGGTTTATGGTTCTTATAGTTAGTATTCAGTTAAATGCCTCAGCTTTTTAAAGGGTTTTGTGAATGAAGATGATCTGGTAACAGGGAGGGTCAGGCACATGGAGGAACATGCCGGTATTGAAAGTCATGCATTTAAAGCCACTTCATGCCATTTTCCCTGAATGTAAAATGTAACTTCAAACCTTAATGACACAGTTCATTTTGTAAATGTGAGCGAGAGGCACAATAAACATCAGTAAGCACAGCTCGGCACTCCGGTTCTCATCCAGCGGGTCTAGCAGCTCGCGGCTTCCTAATGCGCTCCATCAGAGAGAAATGAATTTGCTGCTCGGGGAGAACCAGCAAGAAGCGGCTCGGTTCTCCGCAGGAGGAACTTAAATTAACGCTGCTAATCCACTGATGCACATCTGAAGGAGTCTGCTGGGATGAACCGGGCCAACTTTCACACCCATGTGCACTGAGGAGAGGTACAATGACAAAAGGATGCTGATCGCCATGGAAACAGTAAAGGCTTACAAGCATAGGTCGACCCGAGTTCTCCATCTTTACAAGTTAAAAACTGCAGCTGAATATGCGCGCACACACACACACACAAAACTGGGAGACAGGATAAAGTTGATGCGATGCCATTTCAGGCAGGGAGAGCTGGAATAAATGCCACGGCGTAAGAAGCTGTGTTTCCTGTCCACTGATTTCTGCAGCTCCGTTTTTTTATGTTTTGTTTTTTTTTTCAGCTGAACATGAAGGTTTAGCTGAAGGCCGGTGTGTCTCTGCCTCTTTCTGGTTGTCCATGGAAATGCTGCAGTCCCGTGACGACAGCACGAATGCTGTAAACCGACGTGTGGAAGGCAAAGAATATCAACTCGTAAATGCAAAGGTGCAGGATTAAGTATTCATGCACCGACGTAAACAATGCAGACACACTCCAGCAGGTATCAGGACGAGAACAGGGAATCTGCAGCCCAACAACCAAGCAACCAAAACACCGTCATGATTCAGTCACTCAGGATGAGAAGGAAGAAAACAAGCAGAAACAATCTCCCTCTAATTTCTGAAATGCCTTCATCCGTACATGACTAGTGTCTATAAAGCTGCTAATCAGGAAAAATCACTGATCAACTTTTACAAATGCAAAGGAAAACTAAATTCAATGATTTTCACAGAAAATAAAACACTTATTTTATTCCCAGCAGGATATAAATATGGTATTTTATTCCCAGTAGAACGTAAACATCACATCAGATGAAACTGAGACTTTTTATCATTTTATATAAAATCTGAGCTAATTTTCAAGACCAGAGCAGACGGTGGTGTTTCTGGATCCACATCTTCTTCTTCTCTGCATCTCAGAGCTCTAACCTGCATGTGTGGCTTTCAGGGAGAACATCTGGATCTTCATGAGTCCATCACTGGTTTCCTGAACCTTTGGATGATATTCTTCTCTGCAGATGCTGGGATCTCTAAAGTCTAATTTCTCAAAAAATGATTCCACAACTTTCAGAGCCAGTGTGTCTCTGCCCATCTGTATCTCACTATCCATCTTTTCCATGCAGGCTGTTGGTTTCCTTACATCGGCTATTTGTTATTAATTGGCTAGTATATATGAACGTATGAATGTATGACGGTCAGATTACTTAAACTGACTGTCATAAACTGACAGCGGGTCTCATTAGTTACTTTTTACAGACGTGTTGCTTCAGATTCACAATCAGCTCATATTTTCCATGAAATGATAAAATGTGTCAGTTTCATCTGATAAGATGTTTACGTTCTACTTGTAATAAAATGTGATGTTTATGAGATTTATAAATCTCTTTATTTACATGTTACACATCATCCCAACTTTGTGGAATTGGGGTTTTCTCATAGCTACAAAACGATTAAAACTATTAATATTTGTTTTTAATAATCCACTTAGTGCATAGTGAGGTAATGTCTTTATGAGCATGATCTCTTTAAAATAGATGATATGAAGAGGTAAAAAAATGTCCCAGGGTGTCCCAGGGACCAGGGGCTTTTATTATTGACCTTTCAGATCAGATCAGCGGCTCCTCATTAGGGTCTCCAGCCTCTCTTACCTCATCTACTGCTGGGCTTCTCTAACTGGAAAACATTTCTGTGAGATATGTCTGGCATTTCAGAGGGCGAGGGGGAAGGAGTGGGGGGGGCGGTTTAAAATGGTCAAGCACACAAGCAGAAGCTGAGGGCGACCATGAGCGGAACCCTGACAACCAGCTGCCTACAGTTCAGCAGATTGGAGCGGGCAACGGGGGGGGGGCATTTTCTGCCTCCCTCTGCAGTGCTGGGGGGCCACGCCGCCGGCCCACCCAAACCATGACCGGAGCACCATGACGCGCAAACATCCCGCACCTTCTGGCGCCACCGCGCGCGGCTCAGTTTGCCTCAGTAAGCAGAGACAGTCCAGCCTCTGCGCCGCGGCTCGCGAGCGACAGACGGACCCGCAGCACGCGCGCAGGACACTTACCTGTGGTGGAGTGCAGGCTCTCCAAGCTCCAGTAACGCGACAGGACGCCCCTCAGCGTGCCGCCCAGGCTGCCTCCTCCTCCGCCTCCGCCCATACATCCACCCACACCCACACCCACACCTCCGTCCACCATGCCGTCCCCCCCGCCGCCCACCGGGCTGCCTCCGTCCGACTCGGAGCCCGGCGACAGTCCGGAGCTGCCGCTGCTGCCACAGCTGCCCCCGGGCAGGGGCACGCCCCCCTCCGAGCCCTGCTGGGTCCGCATCCCGCTCTGGACGCACAACAGGGAGGGGGGAGAGAAGTTCGCAGTGAAGAATGCGGGGCGGCGAGCAGGTGGCGGATTTTTCCCCGGTGAGCGCGCGCGTGGCAGAGGAGGTGATGTATCGCTGAGGTAAGCTTCAGCTGTCAGCTCGCTGCTTTCTCCTCCCAGGAACAGCAGAGCAGCGCGCGCTTCTCCTCATCTGCGGCTCTCTCTCTGCAAATGCTTCATTTCCTCACATCAACTCCCAGTTTGTTTTCTCTCTCTCTCTCCCTCCCATCTCTCTCTCTCTCTCTCTCTCTCTCTCTCATTCAGGCTGACATCAGTGGGGGTCCTGCAGGGGGGCTGATGACGCGCGGCCGCGCTGCTCTCGCGCAGGAAGCGACTTTGCTCACTAATGGAGATCCATTAAGGTGGAGGATGAAAAGAGCCCATCCTCCCTTCCTTCACGGTCCAAAACACAGCAAAACCTGGCGCGCGCACACGCGGAGTCCCGCATGCGCGCTCTCAGATTAGGTCAGCTGACCTTAAGTAGAAGTATAACCCGCAACCTGACCTCTAGTGACCCCGGTGCGGCGCTGCTGAGTCATGCTGGATTTTTGTCTCCTTATGGAAAAAATGTCGGCGGGTTTCAGCATCAAACATGCACCTGCTTTATTCCAGAAACGCTGGATTTCAGCTTATTTTCATCTGATATTCCGTTCTGCATCATCAGAGTATGAATGCAACAATGCGAATTAAAGATGAATTATTGATGATTAAAACTCTTAAATGATTAAAATGCTTTTATTGTGGACGCTGATGATGATTCACACAGGCTGAGGAGGGCTGATGTCAGTGCTGTTGATGCCTGCTTTGGTTTGGACATTCATTAAGATATCATTAAGATATTGTTGCCATCTGGTGTCCGAAGAGAAAAGGTTCATTTCAGATCATAGTTCTGCCTAAAAAAAGTGAAAAACGTTTAATTTTATCAGTAAAAAACAACATTAACATGTAAATAATTGATTTATTATGTTTTTCCTTTGTGAGTGACAAAGCAGGATAACGGTGGACTTCCATTCATTTCTGATAATGGACACCTCGCCCCTTACTTATTTCTCTTCTATAACCTGTTATTAAAGTTATTTACTCCTCTTCTATCTGTTAAAAGCCATACAGCGGCCATGAAGCTGCCGCAGACCAGGGGTGTGAAACATACGGCCCGGGGGCCAAAACCGGCCCACCAAAGAGTCTGGTCTGTCCCGCTGCATGGATCCCAGGTACCCAGGATTGATTTGTGATTGTTTTAAATCCATTGTGATCTAATGGTTATAATATGTGAGCAATTTAGGAAGAAAATATATAAATGAATAAATATAAATGAAATTTAATACAAAAAATATAAACATTTTTGAATAAATTGTATCCTTTTTAAAAAAATTATAATAAGAGTATGTAACATATAGATATATAAATTTCCTTTTAAAAATTCATAAATTTCCTTTTTTCACTGTATAGGCTACTATAAAAATATTAAAAAAACTAAACCTGTTACTAAGGCCAAATATTGTTAAAACATATTTTTCTACAAAAAAAACAGGTTGTTAATCATATTTTCCTGAAGTTTAGCACATTAAATATAAACATCCTGATAATATAATTGTCTTTTTTGCACTAAAACTTAGAATTATTATTATTTTTAGATGATAACACTGTTATTTTACTGGTCCGGCCCTCTGGAGATTGAATGTGGCCCCTGAACTTAGACAAAACTATATTGTTAATATTTTAATGAAGAATCCACCTGCTGCCATCTGAACACACAGCTCTCCTTCAGCACCAACCAACCAGTCAAACATTTAACTCGTCTTCGTGTTAAAGGTCAGACTGCTGGGATGTGCTTCATCAGCCGCAGCAGCAGATTCAGCGACGTCTCTCACACACTTAACATGCATCATCACCGTCACAGCCCTTATATCTCATAGCATCCCAGATTGTGGAAAATAATGTCTGAGCAGAAACAAAGAATAAACCCGTTTTATCTCCTTTATTTAGACTGAAATTCAGACTTCCACCATGTGCAAAGTGGCTCCCAAACCCAAACCCAGCTCTGCCAGCGGATCCAGTCAGCAGCTGAGTCTCACAGCGTGACTTCATACGATTGGGCTTCATTACGAGGGGATTCAGCCGGCTGAGACCACTTTGAAGAAGATTACAGCAGCACAGGAGAGATACAGAAATGTAGATTCTCTCTGCTCTGCTGGAAATCTGAACGATAATACCGAGCTCAGTGGGAGCTCTGTGGCTCATTTTAATATAATCGACTTATACTGTTTAACCTGACACTAGGTGGCTCCACAGGTGTGGGGCTGCAGTTTGCTGAGATTCAGTCCATCTCTGATAAAAACTAGAAAACTGTGGAAATATTCTCTGCCTTTATGCAACAGAAAAATAACATCACTGCCAAACATTCAGACCAAACTGACTCATTGACTGTCCCAGCATGAACTTTATGACCAAATAACAAGTTGTACAGTACAGACAATCATACACAAGGAGCAGATAAATTAAGTTAGAAGGAAAAACTATCCCAAAAGTCACCTTTAATCATGATCAACTCTTCATAATGAGGTTACTGTTAGAGACTGCGATGATACTTGTCTGAGTACACATCTTTGCAGAATGATGCATCCCCTTCCATTAAAGTAAAGTCAAAATTCTTCATAGTAATTCAAAAAACTCGGGACTAAAGAAAGTAATAATAAAGATAAATTTACTAAATTGTAATGTAGTTAAATAAAGAAAGTGTTTTTTAATTTAACCAAGTCGAAAAAATCATAAAACAAACAAATAAAGCTGGGGGTCTGTGAAGGAATTTTGTATTAATACTCTTTATTATCTAGTCCTGTTTTGCATTCCTGCCAGGAATGTTTAGCAAGAGTTAATCCTGTTTAGCTAAGTGCAGTTTGTATACATTGGGTTGATTTATAGCCCTTCTCTGCTACATCAAAGACTGTGCTCTGTTTACCAAAGACTGTAAACTGATGCCGTAAAACCTTTTGTTGCGTGTGCAGATGAGCGCCAGTCAGGTATAAATGGCACGGGGTGGCCTGATGAGGCAGAGGCCTCTCCATGTGCACCAAAGGCCAGGGTGGACATGCAATAACGCTCCGGAACGCAGTCTGACTAAGAGTCATGCTTTTTCACCGGTTGAAATTATTCCACTACAGATCCCATGAACATTTCAGAGGGTTGCGCGATCAGTGTAAAAGAATTAGGCTATTTTCAAACAAATCAAGATTTTTTTTCCCTTTTTATTAAGGCTGTCATAATGAACGCGTTAAAGTAGCACTACTCCAAATGTGACTATGCCATCAGGCAAGTCCAGGGTGCAGAGTTTTAAGGTTGGAAAGCTAAGAAATGGGTCTTTAAGTATATTTCTTTTGCCACCAACAAAATTACATTACAATCTTAAGAAGACAATAAACTCTCTTTATCTCAGTTATGAAGGATGTGATAATATGCAGATATACATCTTTACATTAATTCAATGACCAGTGATCCATCAGCATCCAGTCAAACATGGACACGTTATTATAACCTGCTGAGCCCTGTCTTCAACGTCTCTGCTTAAAAATCCCCATAACGAAATGAGCTTCACTGCAACAAGGCCTGGATGAAGACGCTTGGGATGATAGGAAAGGTAAACAACAACATGTGCTATTCATATAAAAGAAATAAATTTTAGTTCAAATATGGAATCAGATAATGATAATAATAATAAAAATGAAAATAAAGGCAAAAATAAAATTAAATAAGATAAAATAAAATGAAATGAAATTACATTAAATAAAAAGGCTTTTGTTTAGCGGGACCAGTCTCACCAACAAACCCTGATCATACAGCCCGCTGTGACAAAAACAAGCCTTCTTCTGGTTAAAGATTTCCTTTTTGCCATAAGCGTAAATGGCCATCAGCATGCTGGGTTCATGTGCACACACCCCAGAAGACATCACTAAAGTGGGTACTTACAGGAATAAGAGACGCCTCTTCTCCAATCCAGGCAGTCGAGACCGATGGGGGTGCTCTGAGAGAAGCAGTGGGTCTTCAGGAGCATCCCCCTCGAGGCCTCAATGGGCTCCAAGGCGACATCCGTCTGTGGGAACGAAGGATTATTTTCACCTTTTGGTCCAACATATTACAGAAAATCATGTTTTGGGCACAACTGAAGGATATTCAAAGAAAATAAGGCCGCGTTGATGGAAAGGTGTAAATGGAAGAACTGAGAAATGGACCAGACCGGCAGCTCATGGAGAAAAGAGGATGTAAAGGAGGAGAGAGATGCCCGGGCATCGTATCCAAGAAAAACTCACAAGTCAAAGCAAACGGAACGTCCAGGGAGAACGGAAAAGTAGAAGTGAAAGAAGGGAAGGTTAAAAGCATCCGGAGGTTTGGATCCCAGCGCCGTGGCCACATCTTACTTTGTCCATCTTCTCAGATAGCAGAGCGCTGAGCTGGCCCACGCTGCCCCTCATCCCTCTCGCCTCTTTGCATTTGTATCTCTTTTGTTCCTCAATCCAGAGGTCGTCTGAAAACTTGCGTCTTGGTTGACGGTCCACATCCAGCCAGCGGTAAGGTCTCCCTCCGTGAAACCCAGACGCCTTGTCGTCCCTCAGCTCCAGCTTTCGTACGGTGGAGTGGCTGGAAGGTCGCCCACTGTTTGGTTCAACCTTGTGAGTGCACAGTTATCGGGTTAGTCACATCCTCCACAGCAGGCGTGTCACACTTATATTAGTCCAGGGGACACATAAAGTCAGTTCCCAGCTCCAGAGGGCCTGAGCAGTTAATAATAATAATAATATATGATGAAAAGTATGTGAGAAAAATAAGCAATATTTTGTTATAAACATTTAAATATTTTCAAGATTTATGATGAAAACTACATTTTTGATATCTGTACAAATCTATTATATGTAAATACAGATTTATATATTTATATGAATCTATATTTAAATGTATTTCCCCGTAAATTAATTGAATGAATTCTAACAGTAACAGTTAAGTTACTTTTTACCACAAGCTAATTTGAACCTACAAATATATTATAAATTAATTTATAATAATTAATTATATATAAAAAATATTACTTTAATAAAATAATAATAGTAATTATAATCTTTTTTTTAATTATGATTATGAATAATCATTCATCATTTTATCTTCCCATGCCAAATTTTTCTGATGAAGTCAAAGCCTTAATGTAGTTTTTATCTAATGTTGCTCTGCTGAAACCAACAAATAGAAGAAAAATGACATTATTTTCTGGATTAGTAGTTAGATGTTTATGAGTGTTAGCGGAAGACACTTCCGTCTTTCAGCAAACATGAATGTTCTGAAAAACATTTATCAAGCTCTGGTCACTGCCAGCTTCTGAATTATTAACTATTCTCTCCATGCTGTGATTTTATGACATGTTTCTCCTCTGCGTTAATGGTGCTCGCTCAGTACATCTAACCATCAGTACTGGTTTGAACCAGAGCTTGATTCATGGAAAAATACAACAACTTCCAGTCGGGATAATTGATAAAATGTGTAAAATATCATAATGTTCTTAAAATCAACATACTGAACTAAGTAGTAACCATGAATGTTGTCGCAGAGAAATGAATAAATGAATGAATGAAGGTAACACTTTTCACCTTTGACCTCTAAATAAATAACAGACTAATGAAATCCTCAGAAAGAGTTTGGGTCCAGGGTTGAAGAAATCTTCAGCGCATGGGATCTTTTGATGTGATGTGACCCCATCACATGCACAGTGCATATAAGGGGGCGTGGCCTGTATTAAATCTGATTGTTTTAGCTATGATTATGCTACAGTATTCTTTTCTCAATTATATCTAAATTCCCTGTTAGGGAATAAACTTTCAGTTTAGCACATGTCTGGTTAATTCCCAAATATCCCGTAAATTTCCATGGAAAGTTTCCAACTTTTTAAAATTCCCAGAATTTTGCAACTCTATTTGGATACGACCACTTAAAGCATACAGGATACTATTCAGTCCCTGACATGAGGCCTTTTAAGGCTTTTCAAAACTCGGATAAATTCTGAGGAGGACTCGGAGCGAAGAGGCTAAACCTGAGAAGAAACCTGGCAGAGAAAGAATAAGACAGAAAGTAGTTTCTGTTTAAGTTTTAGTAGTTTCTGCGACCAGTGGGTCGTGAGATCATTTGATGGGGTTTTAAGATAATTGTCAATAATATAAAACCTATATTTATCAAATAAATGTGGGATTTTTATCATGACTGTCAAAATCTTTAACACATTTATGCATAAATCCACATTAGTCCTCCTTATTTATGAAGACAGAATGTTTTCAAGCCGAATATTTAGAGGATCCTGCAGGACGACCCTTCTGAAATATGATTAATAATTGTCATTGCGGAATGGAGGGTCACTAACACCAATATATGTAATCTCAGGAGTTGTGGCTCAAAAAGTTTATGACCCGCTGCCTTCGAGGTTTTCTCTGCATGATGCGGATAATCGGACCATTCTGACAGCACATGGGTGACCTGCTGATGGGGTGAAATCTTGTCAAAAGAATGAAAAAATATATATATATTTTTACTTTTAAAAAACTTTGTGCTGCTGATAAATATTAGAATGCAAGTAAACATGTTTTTGTCTCAGTTTTTCCAGTTATTGTTAGTGTGGATTACAAAAAGCATATCATTTTCATGAAATTACATTGCTCAGCTCCTCTGTCTGCAATATAGAATTTGCACCATTTTTAATTTAAAACATGTCCAGCAAATAATTGCATTCAATTTCATTTCATTTTTAAAACACAGATTCCCAATTTGGCTGCACAGCAAATCAGTAATTCTGTGTCAGCTTCATTTCTCCATAACTCAGCAGTATACAGCTGAGGTGCAGCATTTTTTCAATACACAGAACCTTTCCACATGTAGATGCAGACAAGGATGCTTAAATCCCTCCACCAAACCCTCAGATGGAAACATCCATAAAACCTGCTCTGCATGATGAGTTTACTGGATGTGAGGCTCAGAGTGTTACTGTGGGAGGAAGCCAGAAGGGGGTGCTATGGTGCTGAAGATTTTCTGATCTGGCGGTTCATAACAAATACTGTAGGCCAGCTTTCTTATACAGTGAAAATTAAATATACTGAGAGTTTATAGGGACTTAAAGTCCTTATTTGAAGCTACATGGAAAGTTTGAGGTACCATCAGACTCCATTCATTCATTCATGCATTTACTCTTACATGTGAGTGAGGTTATCCCTATCTTGAATGGAGCTTTAATAAGATCTGTTTCAGCTAATTTGTGGTATTTATAACACAAATGAAGTGTTAATGCATAAAACCAAGTACATGAAAGGACTGAAAATCTGAGCATATTTTATAAACCTAATTCCTAAAAAGTTGGACCATGTAAATGTAATAAAACCAAAATGCGATGATTTCCACATCCCTTCACCCCATATTTTATTTTCAATGAACATGAACAACATATCAGATGTTAAAACTGGGCCTTTTTCCTGTGTTATGGAAATATTGGGAGTGTTGGCTCCCCCTTTCAGTTGGTGAAGACTTGTAAGATCCCACCATCTACAGTGAATATCATCAAATGATTCAGAGAACAAGGAGGAATCTCTGTGTGCAGGGGACAAGGCTGGATGCTGGTAATCTTCTGCATGCATGAAACCCAGATATGAATCTCCACTGGAAACCAGTGCATTGTCTCAGAAATTACCATCAAATTCAAAATGAGCTCATATTGTCCATAAAATGGCTAAATGTCCGATATGTTGTTTATGTTCAACTGGAAATAAAATACAAGTTGATGACATCTGGAAATCACTGGATTCAGTTTTTATTTACGTGCTGCAGGGTCTAGACTTTTTGGAACTGGGGCTGTAGGATTATAGTTGTATCCAGATATGTATACATACTGTATGTCAAACTGCTGTTTCTTACCTCCAGTTCATTGATGGAGCCAGTTTCATAGAGGCAGATGTGTGACTGACTGTCTGTTCTGCCCGATGCTGCATCCAGGGGACTGAAAATGTGACCCAGAGGGCTAGAAGAGGGTTTTAGGGTCTTAGGTCTTTCAGGGGGGGTTGTCAGTCCTTCCACACTGACTGACTGGCCTCGCAGCATGGAGGACAGAGAACCGGACCTTGTCGGGTGAGGATAGCGAAACATTTTACGCTGAGCTGCAGGCCGTGGGCTGTTAGGTTTGGGGCTCATCGGCCTGAGAGGGGGACCGGGAAATTTGTCACCGGACAGCGTGTGGCATCTGGACAAAGACGGCAAATGCTGATGACTACCTCTGGACGAGCAGGGACTCACAGGAGAAACATGACTTGCGTGACACGGTGTGGTCGGCAGACTACTAGGTGGACATCTTCTCCTTGGCCCCTCAGATTTGCACCCTTTAGGGTTTTCACTCTCAGTTCTTGGTGGAACTCCCCGCTTAGAAATGGGATCAGTGTGGCGAAGGGTTCGGATGAAAGAAGGGGATCCTGGGCTGGTGAGTCTGTCCAGGAGTAGGGAGGAGGTAAAGTCTCGGTGGTAGTGCTCAGAGGCCATTTGGCTACCTTCACCCTCTGGAGCAGAAAAAGTTCTTTTCAGCTGCTCGGCCTCCACAGTTTTCCGCAGCTTCTTCCAGGATTGTTTAGCCTTCCCAGAATCCACCCCGCTGTTCACAGAGGCCTGCTCCTCATTCTCCTTATCCAGTGACAGGGACTCAAACAGGCTGGAGAGGGACTTGTGTGCTTGTGCAAACCGCATGTAGATATTCAAACTGTCATTGCTCTTGCTCTTCTTGTAGCTCTGCCCGTTGGGGGACCGGATCTGCAACAAGAGGTGGTCTGAGCTCTGTCCTTCCTTATCTTCGCTTCTATTTTCTTGATTTACAACCTCACGGATATGGCAAGTATGTGGAGAGGAAGGAAATAAGCCCCTATCCTCTGCGTCTGTCTCGTTATGCCCTGAGGAAAGTGTTTGTTGCCCTGACTGACTGACGAAGACCTCATCTGAGTGGACCCACTGCAGAGCTTGCTCAGACAGAAACCCCTCGCTACCTACATCCGACGAAGTCAAAGGTACCCCCTCACTTTTGTCTGCTTTTAAAGCCTTTATCTTTTTAAAAGACGGCATTTTAGCTAACACAGATAACTTTGAGGCTTTATCTCCTGGCTGGTTGGCTTTTGATTTGGCTCGTGTGGTTATTTTTTCCAGATTGGCATTACATACTGAAATATCGAACGGAGGATCCTTCACTTCTTTGCAGTTGCTTCCAGCCGTGGTGTAATTGTTGGTAACAGTCACAGGCCTGTTACCAGGACCAGGACTACCAGTCTGCTGGCGGGGAAGCTCGAGGCTGGAGACGGCCCCTGAAAGGTTAGCGATACCCCTAACTTCCTCAGAAGGCCTATCGGTATCAGATTCTTCCTTTTTATCTATGTTTAAATCATTCTTTGTTGTCCCACTGGACATACTTTTCTCCATCTGACATTTCGCCTCTGGTATTGGCAGCAAGCTGTTACCAGGAAGCAGTATGCATGAATTCCTCACTAGCTTTGCTTCTTGTTGCGGGACTGGCAAGCTTACCTGTGTGGTCTCTCTGAACTCAACTGTACAGTCCTCTGATGATTCTGACAATCTGCGATCCCCTGTATGACTGAAATAATTATTCTCTTCTTTAAACTCACTATTTGAGTCTGAACTTGACTCTAAGGCCTTGAGGCTTTCATTTCTTTCTGAACTGTGATTGTTCGGACTTTCTACACCTATCCCGCGCTCCATACGCTCCTCTTCCTTCAGCTTCTGCAGTTTGTCTTGTGGGGCTGTGCATTCATGACTGAGGCCATCTCCTCTCTTAGTTTTCCAGTCCTCTGTGTCCCAGTGGGGTCTGTGGTCGATGGAAGACATGAAAACCTCTGACTCTTCATGGGGCTTGACCACATCTTCCAAAAAGAGTGTTCCAGTTTTTGAAGGCTCAACCAGGGGGCAAATTATTTTCCCATTACTTCTGCTATTGTTCTGGGCTACCTCCTGTCTCAATACCCCCGTTGCAGTTCCCCTGGTGTTATTGTTAGAGTCTGACACAGAAAGAGAGGACTCGAAGCTAGTGAGGGGTTCAGGTATCTTCACCTGCAGCTCATCGTGCTTACAGAGACTCCTGACTGAGCCGACAGGTGTTTGTATGCTTGTCTGCTGGTCTGGATATCCTACATCGCCGGCTTGTGTGGACTCAGCAGAAACATGATGTGTTGACATTCCTTCGCTATCACTATGCAGAGGCTGAAAAAAATTGGCATTGGGATCATTGGTAATTGCTTTGAAAACTCTCGGCTCGCTGCTCTCCAAAAGATTATCCTTACTTACTGTTTCTACAACTTGTTCCTGGTCAAGATAAACATGCCCGTCCTCCCTCTTCCTTTCCTCTTCAGAGTGGAGAGATGAGGCTGAACCTACCCTCTGTCCTTCTGTGAAGCTGTTTGCTGATAGAAAGGAGGAATCTTGTGCTCCCTGGCTGTCAGAGAGAGGGAGACGAGGAAGACATTTCCCAGACGAGTCAGACTCTAGCCCTGCCTGGACACATCCAGACTTCCCTGAAAGGTTCTCTGCAGGCAGGAACGTCCTCTGAGTGGCTTTTTCTGGCAAAGCACCCCCGAGATCCAAGTGATTAAGGTTTAAATCTTGGGTCTGACGTGAAGCAAACCTGGATTGTGACCTTGTGCTCTGAGGCCGATTTTGAGCCGATTGCCTCTCGGTGAGCTCGCCCCCGTCTGAGTCTACTGACAGAGTAGGCGAGGCAGGTTTACAAACTCCTGGTGCAGCGGTTAAATCACCGGCACCGATCTCCAACGGAAAATAGTTAGCTGTCTCGGTGGAAGATGCGATGGAGGTACATATTTCGCTCAGAGCCCCAGGTGCTGCAGGTCCCGATGCTGTCGAACATCCATATTGCTCCTTCTGGAAGCAGACACCTGACACCCATAAGTTATCCTCAGAGTTTGCCACCGGTAGGAGGATCTCTGGTAATCTGTTAGACCTTCCTTCACATGGAGCATGTGAGAAGCGAGCCACCTCCCTCAGCAGCTCAACGGCAGACTCTGAGTTTTTGTTCTGCGATCTGCTTACTGTTGTAGTACCAGATACTTCTGAGATTTTTGTAGTGTCTGTAACGACCTGACAGTCTGAGTATTTTACCACACCAGGCACGTTTGTAACAGCTTTGTGCGCGCTGTTTTTGGTTTTTCGCGCAGTTTTGTGGTTAAGTCTGTGACCTGTCCTCACATTCTCGCATGGCTCTAATCCCTCCAAATGTTTTCTGTGTTTATCACCATTGCAATGGTTGCATCTATTTAAAAGCGAATCAAAGGTTTGTGCATTTTTAACATTACAGCTTCCACACTCTTCATAGTCCCTCTTATTTCTACTTTTATCTGTGCGTCTACTAAGTGGCCCTGTGTGGTGTTTACGTGTGTTTTGTCTTTGCTGTGTTTCTAAAACTGTGCCCTCTGTTGCATTTATATGTATAACACACGTTTCTGTTGCAGGTGATTCATTCTGCTGACTGGGACCGCTGTCTTCATGCTGCACCGTCACCTCTGGAGTGTCTGGTAGAGTATTTACCTCTGCATGAAAGGTTTCTGTGTAGTGTTGGCTTTTTATGTGTAAACTATTCGGCTCTGTGCTGCTGTTGGCTTGAGTTTCTGTAAAAGCTGCTCGTGAGTTAGACTGATCCTGTTGCATTTCAGCTGAGCACGGATCCCGGCTGCTGAGCTTCAAACAAATAACAGGGTCCACGTGGTTTTCTGGGCTTTTCCTCCTGCTACAGCCGGCTCGTCCAGCGTGAGTCTCTGCAGCTTCTTTAACGCCATCCTTGGCCGATACGGACTCCCTCCGTCGAGCTGTGGTGTGTCCCGAACAGAAGCTGCCCCCGGTCGCTTTCCAGCCGGCGTAGACGTCCTCGTGTCCCAGCAGAGCGTCCAGAGAGTCTTCTCTGTCTGGACTCAGGTCTGACAGGGTGTCGCTGTGCCTCGAGCGGGAGTCGAAATACTCATCTGACGTCTCACCCCCCTCTATGCTCCTGTCACACCACTCCAGGGAGTTTGCAGTAAAATCCCCGTCTTCTAAGCCTAATCCTTCAGAGAGGTGGGGGGACTCTTCAAGGGCTTCCTGGGTCTGTGGAGAAGAAGAGGTGTACATGGAAATCAGTCTTTTAACAATGCAGGATTAAGCTTCTCATATGAACGACCAAAAAAACAGTAAAAACAGAGGTCACATGACAGGGTTGTAGCTTAAATTATTATTCATTCATTTCTGATGGAATAAAAACTGCACACGCATCCCAGGTGTCTGGCACATCCTCAAGCCTGGAATTAATTGGGGAACAGCACAAAAATGTGCAACAATAAAATCTAATTAAGAATTTGATCATGTAAGACTCAAACTGAAACTTATTGATGAATAAAAATTGAATGGAAAGAATTTCAGGCTGCATTGAGGTGCTTTAATCATCTCCGCAACAGGTTTGATACATCCAGCTCACAAAAAACGACATCCTTTATTTTTAAAGAAGTTATCAAAGAAACGGATCTACCAGATCTACGGCTCCGTGTAGAAACGGAATTAACAGATCTACGGCTCCGTGTAGAAACGGATCTACCAGATCTACGGCTCCGTGTAGAAACGGATCTACCAGATCTACGGCTCCGTGTAGACACGGATCTACCAGATCTACGGCTCTGTGTAGAAACGGATCTACCTTCCATCACAGGCCTCAGATCCAAGCGACGAGGGCTAACGTTGGTCAGGCTTCTGAGCTTTGGTGCAGACTGAGGTTGCTGCTTTCTTTCTGAACGTCTAGTTAAACGTTTGCTAATGCTAACAGTCTGCCGTACTGTTACGTGGCAACCAGTAGAAGTTTAGGCTGGAACAAGAACGAACGAGTGTGACTCCAACACCTAGTGGCAGGGAGGCAGCCATCACTGTTATTTCCTCATCAAAAGATGAATCACACTCGTTCATTCTTGTTCCAACCTTTAATTCTGCCATTTGCCAGGTAAGAGTAAGGCAGACGGTTAATTAGCGTTAGCAAACATTTAACCAACATCTCCAGATGGAAACCAGCAACCTCAGTCGGCACAAAAGCTTGACCAAAGTTAACCATCATATTACTTTGGTTTTTGGTCGCTTGTGTAGAAATGGTGACCACTATATAGCTATAGATCTGGCAACTTCTGTGAATATGTATTTCAGACATCTATGACCTTTAACTGTTCGGACAACATGTGAGGTATGTGGAACACATGATAACACACATGAAGCTGATGGGAAATATGGATGGGTCGCACAGACACTTCAGTGTGAACGGAGCCGTAGCTCCTGATAGCAGCCGTTAACATGGTGGAGTTTGCTTGTCCTCACATGCTGGCTTCCTCCCGCAGACAAAATCACGCCCTATAAGTGAACAGCTGATTCTAAAGAGATCCTGGAAAGGTGAGTCATCATTTTGTTTTGTTTTTTTGCCTTCATTGTGTCTGCGTCGGCCCTGTGATGGACTGGAAACAGGTACGGGACTGATATTCAGCTCTAGGAATGTCAATCTTCAAGCAACTCATGATTCAATTTGATTCTGATTCTTGGAGTGATGATTTGATTCTGTATCGATTCTCGATTCAAACCGATCTTAATTCACATTCAATCCTCTTTTAGTAACAAAACAATCTGATTAACTCAGTTCCGCTATAATTCAGAATCAGCTCTGAGGAATTGCCTCATTAGTTGACAGAAAACTGATTATTTCTGTCAAAAAACGGTGTAAATGTTGTTAACCTTGCAAAGTTTAATGTCTTTGTCATTTAGAAGTAGCTTGAAGTTAGTCAAGCAAGTAATTTTTAAGTCTTTTAAAAAAATCAATTATTGAAAATTTTTGAAATGATGAACAAAATTATTTTTGAGGGCAACACTACTCAATTCAATCCTACGAGGACCACAATCCAGCAGGTTTTTCCACAAATCCCTGCTCCAACAAACCGTTACTGTGCAGAACTTCACTGGTTGTTGGATCCAATAAATCTGACACTACTTGAAGCAGGAATAAGGATACCGTACGGGGTGTTCCCTCCCTCTCGCCTGGCAGCAGCTGACTGATTTGGCTCAAGCCAGTTTAGAAAATGGGCAGATGAATGGGAGCATAACCAGGCTGAGGAATCAGCCAAGAATCAAGGCTTCCAGTTATAAGAGAGGGAAGAAAATCATCAAATATGTGGCAAATTTCATCGATAAAAACCTCGAATATTCACCCAAACACACCAAACCCACCACCCCAAATACAAACACACACACATTAATAAACAAAACTATTTCCCAAGAGAAAGAATCCAAAATATAGTTCAAGAATACTTTCTTTTGAGGAAACGGCTGTTTTAAACCTGGTGGAAATGCATAAACACAGCAGGACTTTTTACTCACTCTCCAGAGCTTCAATGCATCAGCTGTTTTCAGCATAAGAGCACAAATGTGAGCAGAAAACCAGCTCAGCGCGGCTCCCATGGCGTCACTCTCAGGATCTCCCCTCTCCAAGCGCTACATGCCAACAGCTTTCTCTCTCCTGTTTATCCTCTGATCACCGAGAGCTTCCTGAGAGCCAAACGTCTTAGATTACAGATCCACCCCTTCATTTGTCAACCTGCGCTGGCTCCTTTGTAGAAACGCTCACAGCTGAATAATTGCAGGCGGCGAGAAGCAGAATCTCAGGTTTGGCTGGATGTTAAAGATGTGGTCCTGCACCAGCTAAGGCTTAATCCAGCCTCAAAACGGCAAGTTCACGGGGCTCTCTGCATAACGAGGAAAGACACTAAGAAGCCCGGCTATAAATACAGAGCCGCACCTTTAGGCGCTGCAGCGTGCATGGCAAGTCAGGGACCACAATAGACTAGTTGGGCTCCAAATAAACATGTTTGAGTCTGATGAAAACTCCCCATCACATCCTGCAGGGCTGCGTTTGAGCATTTCCATTCTCATCTGTTTGTATGTTTACTGATGTAATATTTCCCATATTTGAGCTGCAACTCAACACCGTCCCTACTGATGGATGCACCAGAACCATCCTCAACCCCCTTCTGGGTGATAAAGACACGTTTTATTCACAGAGTGGGTTCTGTTTGTGTTTTTCCTAATTAATTGGAGTTCAGTTTTTGAAAGAAGCTTAAAGGCTTAGCAGAGCTCCCTTACTAGCAGAGAGCGGAGCCGCCGCAAAGCTTTTCTCTGCAGTGTGCATGTGGTCGCAGTTATTAGCTCCATGTGGCACAGAGGATCCTTACATGACCAACCAGTCACTGAGCAGGAAAATAGAGGTTTGTACTTTAGCTTTGTCTGCATGACCGCGCACGCATTAGTTTCAGGATTTTTTTGGCACCTCAGTGACAAGATTTTAAATTCTGCTCTAATTTTCCATTTTTAAGCAGTAAAAATCTTCCTCTGGTTTCCAGAAGACCATCAGGTTTGGTTTTAATGTTTTAATGCAGATCTCCAGGATCCAGCCTCGTCCCATGCACACTGAGATTCCTCCCGATTCTCTCCTGATCACCTAAGTCTTCAGATTTTACACTCAGGAACATTTTTCTGAAAATGTTTCATAGCTTTTAGACTCATTGCGTGTCAGATTGGTAAACTTCTATATCCTGTCATGTTACTGACCTTTTGCCTAGCACCCTAATTAGTTGTCAGATGCTCCTCCTTCTCGTTACTTTCCAGCCTTTTGTTGCTCCTGCTCCAACTTGCTTCAGACGTGTTGCTGCATCATATTCATACTCAGCTCAGATTTTCCAGGAACCACGGAAACGCCCAGAGGATCTCACAGCGGAGATGGCCCACAACATTTGAACTTTAATGAAAATACTGAGGTACTGAGGACTGAGGTGATGGTTTTTGGACCTGTTGGTTCATGAGGGATCCCTCAATCAAAGCCACGGTTGTAAATCCAGGTTTCACACTGGACAGTCACATCAATGCCACAGTTTAATCGAGCGTTGATGATTTAAAGGAAACTGGCAGCAGCAGTCACTCCTGTTCTTCCTGTAAACTTCAGGCCATTTCATAACGGCATGACTAACAGTTTAATTAGATTCTGTCGACTAATGTTTTATTTAAATGACTTAATTTAGAAAAAGCTCACATTATGACTAAATTTACAACTAAAACTAAATAGCAGTTTCAGTGTAAGACCACAGTTAGTAAGATCTGTCTAACTAAATCAAAATTTGCAGCAAAAGTGAGCATAGGTCACAGATATGTGCATGTCTCAGATGCAACCCTGCACCTGCACAGAGGCAAGTTTCATTTTTTTTGTAGCCCCTAAATCTAACCCTAACTCCTTACCCCAACCCCTAACCCTAACCATCATCTCTGAATCTTAAATAGTATTCTTAGAATTTGTGTAGGGGTTAACATTTTTTCAACTCTGACTCTAAAAACCATCAGGACCAAATTACTGCCCCACATAAACAAGACGCCACTATAAGTTGGTGTGCAGTTGGATTTTTGTCCCCATTATATAGGAAAAACACACAGAGACACACACACAAAGCAGCCCAGAGTGTATGTAACACAATCTATACATTACAGTCCCACGGATAGATCATGTTAAGCCAATCAGTATCTGTGTGACTCAGCCCAGGGGCCTCATACCAGCAGATGAACCATGTCAGTGAGAGTCGGTGTCAATGGATTTAATGCACAATCCCTGCAGCAACATTCCGACATGTCATTATCTCGCTCAAATACAAAGTACTCTATAAAAATAGGAGCTTCTCATCATGGATGTGCAGAAACTGTGTGATGCTCCTGTGTCAGTATGGAACCATGTTTCTATCACATTGTTGACTTCATGACAGCACAAATTAAGGCAGTTCTGGAGGAAATATGGGTTCCAACCCGGTACTACTTGGTTGGGGTGGGAGGAGAAAAAAAATGCATTTGCATAAATATTGCAAAAATGTTGTTTAACTATTCTAAAAGTGTTTTTTAAAAGATTTTTTAAATAATATTGCTTGTTTTTTGTTTTGTTTTTGTCTTGTCAGGCATTATATCAGCAGAATGATGCTCTGGCTGCTGTGTTGTGTTTTCCTCATTTAAATACTTCATTAGCTGGTTTATATTCCTGCTCAATAAATCTTAAAACTGACTGACACATGATGTGCAATTATATGGTTCCTGTTGATTTTTTAGCATGTTCTGGGGTTAAAAAAGCTAACTAAAAATCTGAAATATCTGCAAAACTGAAGAATCACAATTTAAATCAAATCTGCACCCAAAAAATGGTAAATGAATTAAATCGGGGGAAAGCACATGGTCCCAGCCCTACAAGCTGGACCTGATAAAGTGAGTTGAGAATGTGATTTTGTTAGTATTGTTAGTTTAAAGCTTTATTCCAGACTTCCCAGCAAAGCATGGATAGCCCCAGGAGAAAATCTAACCTGGAGGCATCGGTCTAAAACAGTCTGCAACCGTCTTTACCTTAACCAAAGCTGCAGCTTGTAAATCTAAAACACGTTTCACTCAAAATCAAATCGAATTTTGTTTTATTCATAAAGCCCTTTTCATGCCAAAAGCAACACAAAGTGCTTTAGATAATAACAATTCATGCATATTTAAATCAAACAAACTTTCACACACATACCAACAAGTGCATGTACCTCCTCCCTTCCTCCGAATTCTACATTAACAAACTCAAATACTCATAACAGAATATGAAATAAAGATCTGGCTTGTTGTTGCTAGGAGGGAACATCTTAGAGCCACAGCAGGAGGATGGATCCCATCCCCATGAGGAAAACACTGGATGCTAGAAATTTACAACTGAGATCAAATAAACCTAAAAATTATTAAAACAGATAAGGGCAATGAAAAAGGAGATCATAACAAATGTAATATAATAAAACATCAGATAAATAAATAAAAGTAATTTGGACTGATGTAACAGGAACTTGCTTTTTTCCCATAACCAAAACATCCCTGTGATGTGGAGGTTAGAGGACATTAAGTTTCCTGCCATGTGAGGCTCAGCTGGACCTCAAACTGCAGGAATCTGCAGCTGCAACCAGGCTGTGACCGGCTGAACGCCCTCAGTTGGATGTTCGGGGGAGATGAGGCAACAAGCAGTCCTGTGTGGTACCGTGGTATTATCTGGTCACATATCGGACTCATGAGGCCCTCTACTGGCCATCTGATTCATAAACGTGGTCAGATTCAGCTCTGACCACATTTATGTCGTCTTACAAACCATCAGACTATGTTATACATTAAAAAAACAGGATTATTTATATGTAATACTTAATCAGGAGCTGATGCACTGGTTTGATTTTACCTGTTAGTTCTGTTACCAGTTTCATAATAATCTGTCTTCCCAATGCAATTTGACTTTAACATATAAACTGTCAGTAAACCATCTTTGTTCATTTGTTTATTCATTTATTACTAATTAAATGGCGTTTCCACTCCAAACTGTACATTCTGCAAACCGAGTGCAAAATAATCGAGTGAAATGTTGATCAATGCAATGGAGCTACAGACGTGAAAGCAAACTGGAACAACTGGTCAGCGTCTAAAAAACCCAGAAGATCCTCATTGTAGGTGTCCAAGGCCTCAGCTCCTATAACCTCACCTCTCAGAATAAGAGCAGAAGTTCAGCTGTGCCAGTATAAGGTTAATTTCTGCTCCAATTGAACCCATTTTAAGATGTAATATTTAACAGACTGTGGTAACGTTAACATGAGAGGACTCAAACATTTAGATCAAACAAAAAAGCATCACTAGCAAAATTTATGCTCAAATTCTGCTGCTTCAGGAAAGAAATTCCTACCAAATGCAGAGGAAGGGAAGAATTATTGACCAACTGTGGGATCTGTAGGGCAAACCGACGACATCATCTCATTTATTTAACATTTCCTATTTATTTCATTCATGAATTTCTCTAAAATTCACATTTCGCTGCAATCATACTTGAGGAAAACCGGCAGAGAAGGCAAGATGTGGCTAAAATCCACCATCTGACCTCATCCGTGACCCGGACCAACCAGTGAAGCCAACAGAGAGTCAGAGAGATCGGAGACGGGCAGGTTCATGACCCACTTGCATAAAAATACCAAACGTACAAAAATGCATTTACACGCTTCATCCTAAAACCACACACACAAACACAGGATACCTGTCTTTGACCTAGCTCTCCATCCGTAGCTTTCTCTTCCTTGTCTTTCTGAACTGTTCCCCGTCCGTGGCGGAACGCTTCCTGCTGACGGCCACCTCCACCAACACGGAGGGAATGCAGCCGTGGGTGCTGCAGCCACGTCCGTGTGCCAGAGCCCAGAGGACAGCCGCTCATTGTCCTCGCAGGGTTCAGCCGTGTTCATGCAAACACGCATTGCACCGCTCACACGCGCTATGAATGAACACGCACACACACGATCCCACACACAGAAACAAGGCTTTATTTTCTCTCAAAGAGACATTATCAGCCACTGTGCTTCATCAGCCTCTTCAATAAGACACCAACAATCAAAACTGTCTGCTTCCACTGCACGTGTGTGTGTGCGTGTGTGTGTGTGTGCGTGTGTGCGCGTGTGTAATAGACAAACATCTATCCAGCATCCCTCTTCTTGCAGACATAACCTGTAGGAAAGTGGGACTTACCTCTGGCAGTGATCTGGATGCAGACTGAAAACTAGTCTTTCCCTCTCACTTTCCTCTCCTTCTGTTTCGCTAACTCCCCCCCCACACCCCCCCCGCTCTCTGAGGTCAAC
>JAVQJG010228442.1:0-20943 GCA_036024015.1 Craterocephalus amniculus
TCAACTTCCTGAATGGGTGATTGAAATAAAAGCATGTTTTCCCATAAAATCTAATATTTGTGATCTGTTTTAAAGAAAAAGACAGGAAGATTAAAGAAAATCGATTAAAATCGAAAATCGTATTTGGTTTTAAAAAATCTGAGATTTTATTTTTTGGCCATATCGCCCAGCCCTACCTCTAACCCAATTAGACGTGGGATGATGCAGCAGGTTTTCTCGCTATCATTATAATACTTTTCCTGCTTTGTGTTGCACCAAATTCAAAATGCACATACGTTTATCAATGAAACTACATTTGTAATATCTGATATATATTTTTCAGTCAGTTGCTGTAAACATTGCAGTGGCTTACAGATCTTTGGTTCTTTGACATTTAAAACAGTTTTTATGTAAGCATACCAGCATTGCTATAAAGATGTGCAAACGACTGTCTTAAGTCAGCTTCTTTCTGTAACAATTAACTTGCTTTACAAAGATTCGGTTCTCTACTTAAGTCATAACTAAATTATACCCACATTAACACACTGAAAGCCAGGAAGTAGCCTATCTGCTTCATCTCAGCAGCTACATCGGAGAAAAAGGGGATTTATTTACCAACGGAGATAAAGGAACCTAGTTCGCTCTTACAAATCTGATAATTTTCCATCATTTCTTATGAACTACTTTTTATTATCTTCCTTTTAGATATAAAGCTTTTTAAAAAATAGGGATATTTTACTTTTTTATGTGAAAATGTATCTAAAATACATGTCCAACCTTTCTAGGTTTAGTATTTATCCCACAACGTCCTGTTCAGTGTGTCTGAACCATGAATCAATCACTAAATGTTCTGGGTCAATGGAAATTTATTTTTAAACAGTTCTCTTCATCACACCGGTTACCTTTAACATCTGGCCAAGACGTTAGCTAGAACATGGGAGGGTATTGAGACATTTATGTTTTATCTTGTGCTATGCCTTCCACGGTTGTTAGTTTTAGTTTCAACACATTGAGATGAAGGAATGATGGCCTCTTCTACCTACAATTATCATTTGATGTCAGTGTAGCATGTACTTTCTGAATTTCTTTTAGTTTCCACCTGGAAGTTAAATATGCAGTTGTTCATTTCTACGACTGCATTTCCATAATTTAAAAAAATTAATTTGGTGACTCTTCTCACAGTCCATCTTAAGCTCACAAGAACTTCCAGCGTTTTTGCTGACGGGTGAGATTTCAGTCACATTTCTGTCCTTCTTCAGCCACAATTTCCGTCAAAAAGGTCTGAATTCTGTTTTATTTGCATTCTGTAAAATCCTGAATTTGTTAAAACATGGTCGCATACGAGCGCTATTGTTGGACAATGATGTCTGGGATTCTTAATAAGTAATCGCAAATGTGTGCAGTTGTCAAAAAATCAGTTTGTCGAAGAAATGTGCAAATATTGATAAAATTCCTCAGTGTGAAAATGCATGTTTAGATGTAAAGAAGCAGCACTGGAAGTTACATTTTTTCCCAGTAACACTGAAATTTCTACATTCAATGTATGTCTCTCCCCAGTAAGATGTTATTTATTAATGTTTCCAAATGAGATACGGACTAATCATGCCTTAAAAAAAAAAATTGGTTGAAATAATTACTTTTTGAGATGTTGTGCTCAGATTTGGACAACAGATGATAATTCCTTTGTCACTAATCCTTTCTGAGATGACTGGAGGGCAGAATGTTAATATAGTCATCTTATATCCCTACGGTATTATCATTATTAGCCATTAGGGTGTATTTATGTCACACATAATGCAACAGAGCATACTGGTACCAGTACTAGTTCAGGACTGGTTCTTGCTATTGAGCCCATCTTAGTTTTTCTTGATTCTCCATATAGAGTATGCAGAGTTCCTGCACTGTAAGGGACGCAAGTTCACGGACTTCGAGGAAGTCCGTATGGAGATTGAGGCAGAGACCGACAGGATCACAGGGTCCAACAAGGGCATCTCCCCCATCCCCATCAACCTCCGTGTTTACTCCCCTAACGGTGATGCACACACACGCAAACAAGGAAAGCCCAACTTATTAGCTGTCAGCCCCTCTCTGACACCTTTTTGTCTTTCCTCGTCTTGTCCTAGTGCTGAACTTGACCCTGATCGACCTACCGGGGATGACCAAAGTGGCTGTGGGGGACCAGCCTCCTGACATCGAGCATCAGATCAGAGACATGCTGCTGCAGTTCATCACCAAGGAAAGCTGCCTGATCCTGGCCGTCACTCCGGCCAACACAGACCTGGCCAACTCTGATGCCCTTAAGATTTCCAAGGAGGTGGACCCTCAGGGTGAGCTGAATCTGAAGCCTGTATGGGACTGTGTGTAACATTGCAATAATCTTTAAATGTCTCTATATTCACTCTAGCTTTGCTTCAATTCCTGATTCCTTGAATCAATACATCTAAGTGCTGCTAGATATTTAAAATACTTCCTGGCAGAAGAGATGTATTGAAGACATGCAGCAGATGTATAATTAGGTTTAATTATCTCCACCATCTGGCCATATTTTTTCAAATCAAGAGGAAGTCATTAAGTATTTAGAGGTAATGGGCTGTCACTGTAGATGAGAGGATGGTAATCACAGAGACTGTGTGCTAAAAATCAGCTTCTCGTGTTGATATGAAAACAAAATTGTAATATTTTGTTTTCAGGACTACGGACCATTGGTGTGATCACAAAGTTAGATCTGATGGATGAAGGGACAGATGCACGGGACATCCTGGAAAACAAGCTACTGCCACTCCGCAGAGGTAAGTAACACCACACACACACATAAGTGTGTGTGCAGTGAGAAAGCATTAAGGGACTTGTGGGCTCCTCATACTTGTACCAACTTGGCTTGACCCAACTTGGATTTTTAGGGTTTCCATTAGGTAGTAGTGGTAGAGCTGGGCAATATATTGAGATTTTCAGATATATCGACTCAGCTGTAATGGAAAAAGACCTAAACCAAGTCAAGTAAAGCAGAGATGAGTAAATAAGCACTGGTGGAAAAGAGGCTGCTGGTATCTGCATACCTGAAGTTGGGGGTTCACACATAGGGGTGAAAATCTTTCATGTCGATACGATACCATAAGGTTATGGTACTTTTTCATCAATACCAATACTTTTTTTGCCCCTTGAAAGATAAGGTTTATATAATATTTTAAATGGGAGAAAGAATTTAATTAAAGATGAAATATGGTTTATAAAATTTGGCACAATTCTAATAGAAAATAGAACACAATAGTAATATAATAAATTATAATGTCCCATAACCTGCATTCAACCAGTGAAATATCAACACAAAACATTATAACTAACAGTAGCAGCATCATCCTGACATCTGATAGGCTGCTGTAATCATGTGACAGAGAATGCACTTTTTTGGGGTTTTGAATTCAGTTCTGTTGCTCAAAACTCTCAGAATTAAATAGAAATGGCACATTGTTTTTCAGCAGAGTAGTATGTTGTAACAGGGGAAAAAACTAACCCTTTCAGAACTTCATGTGTGGCTTATTTGTGTGTTTCCGCCAGGTTATATCGGAGTGGTGAACCGCAGTCAGAAGGACATTGATGGAAAGAAAGACATCCGTGTTGCCTTGGCTGCTGAGAGGAAGTTCTTCTTGTCTCATCCGGCATACAGACACATTGCAGAGCGCATGGGTACCCCACACCTGCAAAAAACCCTTAATCAGGTCAGCAGCTTCATGGACATGGTCTCTGAGGATGAGCCATATATTGATGTTCCAATCAAACATATTCTGTATTTTTTAACTTTCTTTCCAGCAACTCACGAACCACATCCGCGACACGTTGCCAGGGTTACGCAGCAAGCTGCAAAGCCAGTTGTTATCTCTGGAAAAGGAGGTGGAGGAGTACAAGAACTTCCGTCCGGATGACCCCGCTCGCAAGACCAAGGCTTTGCTTCAGTATGTACCCTACAGTTCAGAAAGACCCAGATGTTTATGTGGATACTAACTTTAAATGCACAGCTGTAAACTGTTTATGGTGTAAAATCTGCAGGATGGTGCAGCAGTTTGGTGTGGACTTTGAGAAGTGCATAGAGGGGTCTGGAGATCAGGTAGACACCTCCAACTTGTCTGGAGGAGCAAAGATCAACCGCATTTTTCATGAGCGCTTTCCCTTCGAGCTGGTGAAGGTGAGATTTGATCATTGCTCATTTTTTTCTCTCATTTTCAGCATAATTTCTGTTCCTTTTAGAGAGCAAATACTTGTATATATAATCAAAGAATGATTATATTTCTGACTTGGGGGGGAAAAAACAAAATGACTTTTTTACAGTATGATCACATGCTGATCAAACTCTCATTAAACCCACAGATTGCTCCCCTTTATTGGTTTCAATATTTTCAAAGGCTGCAATTAATTATTGATCCGTGCATCCATCTGTTGCCCTCTTATTACACTGCAGGGTTCTTGGACAATTATGAGCAGAGTAAATGAAATCTAAGTGTTTTTTGTGTCATAGATGGAATTTGATGAGAAGGAGCTGCGGAAGGAAATCAGTTATGCGATCAAGAACATCCACGGAGTCAGGCAAGTTAAATTAGCATAAAGAACCTCACAAAAAAAAAGTAACACATATGTGTCCGCTTACTGTTGTGTTAGCTGTCTTTCATGTCCCTGTAGTCGTCTTGTTTTCTTCTATCTGTGACCAGTTGGGATTTATTACCTTCAGGATTCCTTTCAACCTCTTGTCTGTGTTTAGCTCCAGTTCCTCCTGTTCTGAGTTTGTTCCTCCTTAGTGTCGGTGTGTTGGGGTCTTTGCTGTCTGTGTGATTGTTTCACGGTCTTTCCATGTGTCTCCACGTCTCCATGTGTGTGTTATCTGTATGTCCTTTAGGACAGGCCTGTTCACCCCAGACATGGCGTTTGAAGCCATAGTGAAAAAGCAGATCATAAAGCTGAAAGAGCCGTGTCTGAAATGCATCGACCTGGTCATCCAGGAGCTCATCAACACAGTCAGACAGTGCACCAATAAGGTATCACTGCATGGCCACAATGACATGCCCATGCACAATCAGTGCTGCCAGGTTTTACATCATTTCCAACAGTAGACATCGCTGTTATCTTAAAATGTGCCTTTAGACTTTTTTTCCCCTCAGATTGAGATCTCCTACTGAAACATCCAGCTTCAGTAGATCTGAATTGCAATTCTTGCGATTTTTTAATATTTCTGATATTTCAGATTTTTGGGATGTTTATTTTTCTTTTTCATCCCAACACCATGTGAAAGAATTTAATCAGGAACCATATTTTCCCAAAAACTGTGCAGTTCTGTGAGTCAGTTCTGTGAGTCAGCTCTATTTAAGATTTATTCAGCAGCGATATATTAGAGCCAGCTGAAAATTAAGCATTCAAATTTGAAAATCACAACACAGCAGACAATCTTTCTGCTGTTACAATGTCTACAAGAGAAGTAAAAAAAAAAATTTTTAAAAATCTAATAATAACAAAAAATCTAATAAAAAAATCACAATATTTATCAGAATCAATTTACACCAGTTTACAGAGGGCCAGCTTAAATATTAAGTAGCAGCTGAATCCAGAGATTCCATGATCTGTTAATGCAAGATAATTTAAAAACAAAGAGAAAAGTAGAGTTAAGGAGCAGAACAATACCACAAATGCTTGTTTTCAGGAGAGACTTTTCAGAAGTGGACATCAAATGGGAATTTCCTTGCAGGATAAAGTCATTTGTCCAGCTTGCTGGAGCTGATTTAAATCATGCATAAACCTCAGAAGGAGCCACTTAAAGCCATCGTGTAAGACCACCTTATCAAGTCATCTGACTTGAAAGAAGAAATATGGGTTTACACCATGGCACAGTTAAAAAAAAGTCTTATTTTCCCTTCATGACAGCTGTTCGAGGGGATCTAAACCCACCCATTTAAATTAAATGATAAATTATACTCTTTTAGTTTCCTCGTGTTCCTGATCATCAGACATATCCCTTCTGTGCCGCTTGGTATACCAAGACACAGATAGCTACTGTAGAAGTTTCAGGACAACAGTCTCCAAACTGATGGATCACATCATGGTGAAACTCAAACAGATCTATTTGGAAGGTTTATGCCAGTGGGGACCTGTTCATTCGTGCTAACTTGTATTTAATAAAATTATAGACCCTGGATGTACTGCCGTGTATTGGGGCATGCCTGTTGGAGGCTGTGTGCTGTAAGCAGACAACCTGTGACATGTTTCTGCACAGGTTCATTGCAAAACAAGCTGCAGGCCTGGTTCGAAGCCACAGTATAAGGTCTGCTGTCATGCTTCGTGCTAGCTGCTCTGTGAGGCTGCAGCTGGGCCCTTCACCCAGCTTCCCAACATTCACCGTTTAATAAAGCCTGACTGATACAGACCTTTTAAAAAGGATTTCGTCAGGAGAGCTTCCCGGGAATGAAAACATATATTGTTGAATGTTATTTCTCTATGCAAAATACAGTTGGAGTAAAGGGAAAACTATAAAAAGGGGTGTTTTTTTTGCATCATTCCTGCTTAATAAATTGAATGCTGTAAACATTAATGAAGCTGTTGTCGTGTGCTAGATAAATATGAAAGGAATCGTAATGTTATACGATGACATTTCCAATTGTTTATGTGTTTTAACATTTGTTAACAATACCAGAAAAATTCCATTTTCTAAAGCTTTGTCAATGGAAAACTTTTTAAATCAAAGCACGGCATATGAAACCACCAAGTTAAAGTTGTAACGTGATTATAATTGATCTTCACAGGAGCTACCAAAGATGTTGGGTTTCATTATAAATATTTCTGCGCCATTCCCCTTTAATCCATCCAGCATTGCCAGCCACAGTCATGTCTTATATTGTGGCTTAAAATATCACAAACCTGCAGCTTGTTTCTGTTCTGAACATGAATAAAAACTAACGCAAGTCCTACTTTTCTTTTTTTCCCCCCTCATTTTCCTCAAAACTCTTTTTCCCTAAACCATTCCCTCCAACTCGGCCTTTATTTTTCCTGCTATCGACTCCTTTTTTCTCACTATGGGCCACGTTACATTTCCCCTTCACTATGCCCTCATTTCAAATCTCCGACTCCCATGATGCCTCATCACAGGACAGGCCTGTTCACCCCAGACATGGCGTTTGAGGCTATAGTGAAAAAGCAGGTCATTAAGCTGAAAGACCCCTGTCTGAAATGCGTAGACCTGGTCGTCACCGAGCTCATCACCCTGATCAGGAAGTGCAGTGAAAAGGTAAAAGTGAATAGCAGAGGCCTGGAAGGGAGGAGAAAGAAGGATATAAACAAATGATGGAGAGCAATCAGACGTGCAGCGAACTAACAGGCAGCTGTCAGTGTTGATTGTTCCCCCTCACCACCGCTCACAGGCTTCGCTCAGCACCCACCCTGCTGTTTCCCTCTGTGACCCTCGGTGACAAAGTGTCCCCATTTTCATCCTGGATCCCGATTAATCCACCCACTTACACTTGGATCAGTGACTTTCCAAGCCCTCACACTGCCTCATCAACAAATCAAGTCCCACCCACTTACACTTGATACATTTAACTGCTTTGAAAAAGCAAAACTTTATAATTACGCACCTTTGTCCAGCACTCCTGGTTCCCTCCCACCAGGAGAGGAATCCAACCCTCCCTTTCCACTCGTAAAGTCTTTCTGAACTCTTAACTTTCGTTTTCTTGATTCCTTCCTGCTCTGTCGAGACTCACTATGAGCTTGAGATGACATTGCATTGGTACAGTTAATGAAGATGTTGCTGTTTCTCATTTAGTTTTACTTAAACGAAACTGGATGAAGGAACACTTGTTAGTCTAAAAGAAATCTCAAGCTGATGGGGAACTCCTCGGTGCATGCCTCCTCCCTCTGTCTAAGTGCATTAACTGGGATTGGTTGGGTGTCGCTGCTTATTAGATGTTGTGTAAGCCTGCATTAAATAGGCTGTAATTAAGTGCATCAATCTGCAGCTGTGTATGTATGTGTGTGTGTGTGTTTGTTGTGTGTCCTTCCCCAGCTGGACTCATACCCTCGACTGAGAGAAGAAACTGAGAGAATCGTCACCACATATATCAGAGAAAGAGACGGCAAGACCAAGGACCAGGTGAGTTACAGCGTGACTGAAAGGAGGCAGCGCACCTGAATTTTTGTGTTTGCATAAAGTAACGCGTCATGTTATTCTTCTCAGGTCCTGCTGTTGATTGACATCGAGCTGTCGTATATTAACACAAACCATGAGGACTTCATCGGATTTGCTAAGTAAGATAAATTTTAATCGAGTGTCTTTCGGATCAGTATGTCACGTTTACCCAACATTTCTGGTGTATCGGCTAATATGGATGGAAAACTTATTTTATTAAAGGAGCTATACCCGATATTTAGTCAGGCTATCTGTTACTGGCTGGTCAGAATCCGACTTAATATCGGGTATAGCTCCTTTAAGTGTTAAAATTCTCTATATTAGATCAGAGACCTAACTACTAGTTTGCATACTTTTTAGACATATTCAGTGGGTAAAGTAAGTATTAAACACAACATTGTTCTCGGTAAACAAATTTCTGAAAGGACGAGTGACATGAATATTTGTCAGATGTTAGTCCAGCCCAGTAAATGCAAACATAAAATGATACCACAAATAAGAAATTAAGAAATTGAGCTCTGTGTAGGACTGGACCATATATTTTTTTTAAAAACAACATTTTTCCAGTATTGTTTACAGCATATCAAGATGGCTTGTTTTGAATTAAAATTATATTTTATTTCTGCTTTTTTGCAATTGTATTTTAGTTCTGGTCATTGAAAAGTATTTTAGTATTTGGACCACTGATTAATTACATTAAGTGTCACCCAAAAAATTTCTTATTGAAGGTAAAAGTCAAGAGTTCTCTCAAGGCCTTGTCAACTTTACAATTACAAAGCACTGACACTGTTGTTAACCGTACTATGGAATATTCCAGTAGCATTGTTGGGGCCATATTTGGGAAATTTCCTTATAAACCAGCCATGACCAGATGTTCCTTGCATAATTTATGACATAGGTGTGAAAAAAAATCAGGGGGATTCTCCACAAAACTTAGAATTAGCAGGCAATAATACACCGTGTTTGAAAAAAAAAATCATGAGAACAGAAACCCAGAGGCAGTTAACTCATCACTGCACTCTAGTGGACAGGCTGTGTAATGGCAAAATACATGAAACATTTCCCCTACTACAGTGTTATACCGTATACCAAACAGTTTGATATACATTTTAACTTTTTCCATCCGCATTTGTGTGTCACAGCTGCTAATCAGGGTATATTAAAGTTGCAAACTTTTAGGATAAAAAGATATCTACTGGCAGTTTCCCTGTCTTAGCCCCATGTTTAACATTTTGTTTACAAAGATTTCATTTCTCATATTTATTGTTTTTTGTGGCTTCTATTTATTGCTTTTTGTTTATTTATTTCAAATTTCTTCCAGTTCCAATGAAAATGTTGTTTACAAATAAATGTTTACTGATGTTGGAAGGGGTGTACCTGCATTATGATTATAGCAATATCATTATATTAGTTGAAAATCGTCTCAAAATGACATCTTATTATCGTTTATTACAATCATTTCTGAGGCAATTAATAGCAGAGCAAAATGGTTTATTGTGACAGACCAACTAACATGGTTTCATCTTGGGATGGGACAGGGACTTTATGGCTTCTTAGTGTTGTGTGAAGGGGGTCTTCAGGGAAGCTAGTTTGAGAAGCAGTGCTCATCCCAGAGTTATTGTCATGCTCTTAAGGTCTTTTATTGAACCTCTCTCCTTCAGTGCCCAGCAAAGGACAGCTGCTAATGCCATCAAGAAGAGAGTCATGCCCAATCAGGTGAATAAAGAACCAGCTGCTCCACAGCTGTTTTCTTCCTGCCTCACTTTTTTTTCATCTTTGTTTTTTGGTCCCATCTTTCCTGTCTTTACTTTTTTTTAAAAAATATTGCTTTATATCTTCATACTGTTTTCTTTGTCGCGTTGCCTCTTTTCTTTGTTTCCCTTTTTTCTTTTTCCTCCTGTGTTCCCATTTCTAAATGGCTCGGGCAGAGTTCCCCTAAGCTTTGTAGCACCTGCTTCCTGTTTAGGTGGGTGGAAGAGACAACGGTCACTCAGACCATGCCGAGAAACAAGATTCGTGCCTTTTGATGGAGAAGAGAGAAGTGAAAGTGTGACTCAGATTTACTATGGAAGGTTACGGCTCCACTTTAAGAAGCAAATAAGATTACAGCTTCCCAAGATATACCGTGTTTTTGGTTTGAGGAAGTCAGTACTATTTACTTCCACTTAAAGGATGAATCAGGATAGATCTAATAAACTCAAATTTTAGTGTCAATGAAATATTGCGTGAGTTACAAAGAGCAGTTTAAAGATGTAAAACATCTTTTTGCCAATAAGTCCCATCATGACAGTTAAACTTTCCTTGATATTGTCTGCCTATGGAAATGATTAGTTTCATGGGAATTAGGTTGTTTAATTCAAGACTAAGAACATTTAACTTTCAGTAAATTATTCTTTCCAGTTAACATCTTATTCTAAAGTGTATTAGGCTAATTTGGATGACAATACATGGGATTTAATTTGATTATAATTTGACTGAGCTACCCCCTTTCTTCAAAATTATCTTTAGAATATTTTTATTGTGAATTAAGTTTTAAAATAAACTGAATCACATAAAATGAGGTTGAATAAAGTATCAAATAACACATGAGAACAAATGCAGTATTTTCTAGAACCAATTTTAGCTGCTATAATTTTCTAATTTTTAATGTGACACCAGTTTTTCTACATCAGTATAGACAAGTTAAGCCGTCGCTTCTTTACAATATAGCTTCAGTTCATTGAGGTTTGCCGGCATTCGTTGGTGAACAGTTCTCCTTTGTCCTTTTAAAGCATTCATTTCAGGTTGAGGTCTGGACTGTAACTGGGTAATTGCAGCACCTTGATTTTTTCTTTTTCAGCCACTCTGTCATAGATTTCCTGTTGTGCGGGGAGTCCTTGATGCTCAGACATCTTCCCTTTGGTCTTTTCTTTTTTAAAGAAAATTGGTCCAGAGTGTTTTTTTTTCAGATGCAACTTGGCAAGCCTGAGCCATGCTTTCATGTATTTTTCTTTAGAGAGAAGAAATACTTTCTCCTGGCAAAAATCTTTTTCTTACTGTGGTGTCATGACCTTAAACATGCTAACTAAGTGTCTAATCTCTTTTTGCTAAAACCACCTTCAGATTTATTTTTAATTACCATTCTAGTCACATCAGATCCTTGTTTCTCTGGCAGGGAGACTTCTTTCTCACAGAATAAGTAAATACCTAAATTATTTGCTGTATATTTTGATATGTCCGCAGTATGCTATGTCTTTGTTGTGCTGTAAATTGTACATTTTTGGGATGCGACATGTGAAATGCAGTGAACTCAGGTGCTGGCTTGTTTATGCAGGTCATCCGCAGAGGATGGCTCACCATCAACATCAGTATCATGAAGGGAGGGTCGAAAGACTACTGGTTTGTCCTAACTGCTGAGTCTCTTTCCTGGTACAAAGATGAGGAGGTAAAGCTACTCTTGGGAAAAAGAAAACTTTATTGTAGCTTTTTTTAAATGAATCATTTGGCGTAACTTTGATGATTTAGTGCTTTTGTTGAAGACTGATTATTTTTTACATCGCTGGGTGTCTTGTTAGGAGAAAGAGAAGAAGTACATGTTGCCTCTCGACAACCTGAAGCTGAGAGATGTGGAAAAGGGCTTCATGTCCAGCAAACACGTCTTTGCCATTTTCAATACAGAGCAGAGGTCTGTATCACCGGATCTCCTGAACATCACAGGATCCTCTGCTCTTTTGGTTCAAATCAGTTAATTGTGTGTGTGTGTGTGCCTCACAGGAATGTGTACAAAGACCTGCGTCAGATCGAACTGGCCTGCGACACTCAGGAGGATGTCGACAGCTGGAAGGCTTCCTTCCTCAGGGCTGGTGTTTACCCAGAGAAAGATCAGGTGCTCCAGATTGTATTCACTTCAAAAAGTTATTTAACTGTGTAACAAAATACAAAGAAACAAGTGAACTGACAGACATTTAAAAATGTTATTTTTTTTAACTGGAGAGTTTTGTCAAAGCATACGCCATCTATCAGATTTGAGTTACAGAAACCAAGCATCAGTAATAAAAAAAAAACAAAAACATGAAGTTCTGCTTTGTTTTGGTTGTTCCTCAGAAGTGTGAGACACAATACTGCTCACCTCAAGTCATGACCTCGACAAACACACTAAAAATAAATTCCTCTCACGTAAACTGGTCAAAACTGCTGAGAAATAGTGATGCCATTCATTCTCCTTTTAGTCATACTGAGTCATACATTGAGAATTCATTTTTAAGTTTTCTCTGTGAACCATTACTTCATGTTTCCTTCTGTCTCTGCATCTCCTGGTCTCTGTATCCTTCAGGCTGAAAACGAGGAGGCATTAAATCCTAGCGACACAGTTTCCATGGACCCGCAGCTGGAACGGCAGGTGGAGACCATCCGCAACCTCGTGGACTCGTACATTGGCATCGTCAACAAGTCCATCAGAGACCTCATGCCCAAGACCATCATGCACCTCATGATCAACAGTGTATGCGTCTTTTTGATGTCAGTTGCTCTTTACCGTGTTTTTGCAGCTGCTGTGGACAGATGTTACTGACCTGCACTAGGATTAGACTAAGTTCTATCAGCTTTAAGTGCAGCAGATAGTGTAATTGATAGGGCGGGGACGATATGTCTTCCTTCCGATTTGATTCTTTTATTATTCTTTTGGGGGACGATATGATTTAAATTGTGATTCTTTGGTATTGCCAACAGAGCCCAGCAGCCAGACCAGCAGTCAGACCAGCAGTCAGACCAGCACTCTGCTACTATAATGCCCGACTAGACATGTAAAAAAAAAAAAACCTTCTTTGAACATTTTGAAAATAAATTGTTTATTTATTAATTCTTTGATCGATTTTAGAGGTTGTAAAACAAAAAAACCCAGATATTTATGTAAATCAATTTCTTTTATCACACCCCTAGCAATTAAATTTGGATAAATTTGTGCATTGAACTCATGGCTAATAATATACATAATTCTGTTATTACTAACTACATTAGATACCTTTTTTTGCTCCTCTCATATCCAGGCAAAGGATTTCATCCACTCTGAGCTGCTGGCCTACCTGTACTCAGCCGGGGACCAGGGCAGCTTGATGGAGGAGTCTGCAGAAAAGGCTCAGAGGAGAGATGAGATGCTTCGGATGTATCACGCTCTGAAAGAGGCTCTTGTGATTATTGGCGACATCACCACGTCCACTATTTCCACTCCAGTGCCTCCACCAGTGGATGACACCTGGATTGCCAAAGAACCAAGGTGATAAATATTAAATAGACGATGAAAAAGCAGCCAAACCTTTACATAGACTGTGAATTGCACTTCAGAAATCAATATTTAGTGAAACATTCAGGTGTTAAAATTTAGAGACGACATGTAATAAAGTTTTCAGATTCTCAGTTATTGATGATATTTAACATTAATGTTGTAACTCAAAATGTCCACTAGAGGTCATCTAATAGCTACAGATTGAGGCATTGTTGCCTGAGGTTTAACTTGCATATGCTTTCAATATGTTTGCTGCTCTTTATGAGTAAGCATCTTTATGTATTTATAAATGGGAATTTAGCCAGCAGAGCTGTATGAATGTTACAGAAAAAAAAGATATTTGAGCAGCACCTGGAACTGATATGAATCCCAGGAGGGAGCAAAGCATAAAAAAGTCATGTAAATTATAGGATGGAAAGGTAATGCCAATGACAACACCATGTGACAGACATAAAATGGTCGGACATGTCAGAACAGTGTACAGTGTCCTTAAAAAAACAAAATTGAACAACCCTAGGACAAAAGATATGGCATACCTAGAAAAAGCAGATGTACCGTACAGTTGCAACTCGGAAAATTACAATATGCTGGAAAAGTTGTTTTATTCAGACAATTCAACATAAAAGGTGGAACCAATACATTTTATGTACTAAGTACAGATGCAAGGTTTTCTTTCAGAGGTCTGACATTTTTAAATATATTGATTTGCATACTATTTGTCCATATATGTACATTTCATCTTTGAAATGAAGCTACGGAAATGCAGCACCTTTACAGGATATATTATAATTTTCCTAGTAGTACCTGTATCTTTTAGAAAAAAGACATCACTGGAAACAATTGTAGTAAAAATCTGACACAGTTCATGTGAGATTTATCTGGCTGTTTAGTTGAATCATCTGTTTGCTTCTTCCTGAAATCTACTAACAAGGGTTCAGACTGTTGAAGAATGAAGTGGTCATACCAAATATTGACTTCCCAGCTCACTGTGTTTTTGTTTCCTAACCTGCATTTCTATTTGTACATGTTTTGGCAAACTGCCCCACCTGTTTCCTATTTCCCTCTCTGTAAACTGGACACTCTTTTACTCAAATTAAAAGAAAATTGATGTCTTTAATTATTGCAATTTAACCTTTTCGTCACAGTCCTCCCCCGGCATCCCGCCCTGCCCCATCAACAGCACCCCCTCCCAACCGACCCCCAGCAGTGAGGGGCCCCACCCCTGGTCCTCCCCCACCTTTAAACCCCTCACCAGCATTTGGGTTACCGCCTGTGCCGTCCCGACCAGGACCTCCGTCAGCCTACGCGGGTGACGCCAACTCTGCTGCTGTGCCTCTTGTTCCATCACGGCCAGCCCGCGTGCCTCCAGCTGTGCCGCCAGGAATTCCTAGGTACGACTCTATGTAAATATGTCCTTCCTGGGTTTTACGTAAAGACCGTGCAGCTGACAGTTTGCTGTGTTGAACTTGGGGTAATTAGAGCGTCAGTGCTTTGTTTACACACCATGCTGAGGATCTTGTCTTTTTTGAGGGGAACTTTTGGATAATGACCTTGACAAATGTTTACGTTTTAATCACACTGTAGGAATAACGCATTATTTCCCTTAGTAGCAACATAAAGACATTACCTACTATTGTGATATACAAAAATATCATATGACACTTATAATGATGACAACAATAATAATACATTTTATTAGATAGCACGCTTTAAAGTCAGAGTCAAGGTGATTTTGCTTAATATGACAGGCCACACAGTTTAGGGCTCAGTGTGTCCACATAGCTGAAATCGTGTTTTTGTTTTTGATATCCGAGAACTCTAAATGCATTCATAATCTTCCTTGGATTTTTTACTCTTTAAATTCAAACTCAGTGCCTCCGCTTTGCCAGTAAACGCAGTTTGCAGTGTGCAGAAACTTCACGGCTTCAGACTCTGTAATCCAATCCAACATATGGATTCGTTTATCCTGTTCCTTACACGCCTGATTTAAGATCCCATTTATCTTTCCCTTTCTCTCTCTCTCTGTCTCAACATCCGTTTTGACTTTTTAACAACTTTTCACCCAAACAAAACAATAATTAGAAAAGAATGAGGTAGAAATGAAAGGAAAGAAAATAGCGCTCCTTTCCAAGCATGCAACAAGACATCCTCATCCTCTTGTGCTTAAAGCTGCTTGTCAGTCGTGCCCGCGGGTGAAGGGTTTTACTGTATATATTGTAGTTTTTGGTGGTTTTGGAGCCATTGGTGCATGACTTTTTAATGATATATTTCCTTGCATGTTTTCTCTCCCCCTCCGCCGGCGCCTCCTCTCCTGTCTCTCCCTGCAGCAGAAGACCTCCGGCTGCACCCAACAGACCCACTGTCATACGTCCATCAGAGCCCTCCCTGCTTGACTAGAAACAAACAAGTTTTTCGTTTTGTTTTGTTTTGTCAAACAGACTTTGTTTACACTTCTATATTTCTTTCAAGCAGAAATATTAGTCACTAAAACACGTTTTTCATTATAACTGCAGACTACTGTAACAGATAATCTGATGCTGTTTCAGGGGGAAGCATTATGTGTGTAATTGTGACTTTATGTGTAGATATGTTTTTTTTTATAATTACACAATGACATGAATTTGATTATTATAGTGAAGATTATGACCCTTGTCTCAAAACAATACGTGATTTCTTAACTTTTTTTTTCACTATGGCCGGAGTTATTTCTGTTAGTTGTATACTTCCTAATGTTTTGTCAGCAACTTGATACACTTAGCACCTCAGTGAGTCTGCTGCATTTAAAAAAACAAACTTTTATTTACATTTTTTGCAGCTTCAAATCAGCTTTTTGGATGTACCGTATACCGGCCAATTAAATTTCTTTGCTTCAATATTTCTGCTAATTACGCAGTTACTTTTTACTCCAGTAACTATTCTTCTGTTTTATGGTGTCTAATTTCTAGAGCAGATCAGTGTGTGAAAGGCGAGGTAGAAAGCTGATGGGACTTTTGTGGTTTAACTCTTCTGATGGGTGTTTCCCACAGCTGCTCATCCTCAGTGGAAAAACTGTTTCATATGTAAATGACATGGAAGTGACATCAGAAATAAAAGCCATAATAAAAAAAAATATATCTACAGTAAGAGGATTTGTGTGTTTGGAAGAGGTGGACAGAATAAAAGAGTGAAAAAGAGAAGATGTGGTGGCTGCTGCCTCTTCTTTCTTCTGAAAATTCTTTCTTTTATTTCTCTTCTAAAATGTGTGTGTGCAAACGTAACGACACTAACAGTGTGTGAGTTATACACCAGAGACTTCAGGGCAAGGCTTTTTAGATTTGCATGATCGGAAAAGAGACACACAGTCGCGCAGGGTAGAAATGTTTCACTGTTCTTTGTGCAGCCTAGCAAGACCTTCCGTCTGCCTGCTGTGATGGAGTGGTGGCCACCATGGTAACTGAGGTTGCCAATGGCAACCAGCAGTACAGGATGATGTTAGTTGCTTTGGGGCTGTTTATTGTAGGCTACTATGGAGGAGGAAACAAAGGTATGATTTCCTTCTGCAGGATCAGAAACTAACTGGAACTATTGTGTCCATGGTCCTCTCACACAGGCGGCCGCCACAAGTCCCTTCTCGCCCCGACCACTGGTGAGGAAACCTCAAGACTATTCAAGGTCCTTGAAGTTAGTTTTTTTTTTTTTTTTCAAACGCTGGAGCTTGAGGATAAATAAGACAAAATGCTGAAATATACATAGATGACAACAGCTGAGGAAAGCAAACGTGTGCGACAGCTGCATGCAGAAACGAAAATGGCTGCATCGTTAGGCTTAATGTGTCTTTGTGCTAATAACAACTGCTGAAATGTTTTGCTTCTTCATCTGGTTTGACTGTCAGTAGATCTGATGTAAATAGGGGAGAAATATTTGCTAAGTTAAAATGTTGCAGAAAGTCTACTCCTCATTTACCTGCCTTACAGTGTTGGCTACTTTAACCCTTTGTGGCCCTGCTGTGCCGTTTGGTAAAGCAAATCTTCCGGTGATTATCTTGAATCTTAGTAAAGAACTAATTAAATAAACCTGCCTGAATGTCTCTACCAACTGGTTTGATTTTTTTCTTTTTAAAAAAAAAAAAGGAAAATGCAGGGAAATATTTCTCTCTTGCCTTTGTCTTGGTGTGAAAGATAAAGTGTTAATTCCTGGAAAGTATTTTACACTTCTGCGTCTTGCTGCTTAGACATTAATCAGCTATAACATTATGGCCTAACAAATAAAACAGTAAATACAAGAGAAGCCCCAAAGCAAACAAAACTATTATGACTATTGATTGTTACATGGGTTGAGAGCAGAGATGATGATCACCTCTCTCACATGGAGTGGCTGTAGAGTACAGGGTTATTGTGAAAGGAAACTGATTTCCTGAACCTCTTAATGACAGCTGAGCTGCAGCAGCTTGGCCCCATATCTGTTGTCCTTCCAGTATGCTGTGTAATGGATGTAAGGAACTGTCCATGATGGAGACCAGTCTGTTCTCCAGTCTCTGACCGTCTTCAGGTTGCGTCCAATGATCTTGCCAGCCTTATGGATCGGTTTATTGATCCTGCTGGCATCCCTGCTGCCCCCCGCCCGCCACAGCGGACATAATGGCACTGGAAAAACATCTCCAACAGTTTGCTGCATACATTGCATTTATTTTTATCCCTTTCTGAAAAGTTTTTGTGAGACACAACAGTGTCTGACTGGATGATGTTAATATAAATGTCAGCATGCAGGTTTCCCAGCAGGGCAGGGCTTTGATGTTGATCAGTGTATTAGAAGAGTGCATGTGATGTGAAAAACACTAGCACATGTCTGACAAACACTGCAATTGAGACATTTATATAAATTCAGCTCAAGTTACATGTTTAATGTGATTATCATGAATCTTGATGAAATAAACCTTTATGAACCGTCTCGACCAACTGGTTTGTGTATGTCATACCAAAAGAAAGTGTTTGTTATCCTGTTGCTGTTTCAGATTTTGACCATTTTATTGTCATTACTTTATCAACATTTATCTCAGCTATTAGATAAAAAACATTTATTCATATTTCTCTTTTTCAAAAGAAAATGCAGAGAAGCATTTCTCTCTTGCTTTTGTCTTGGTATGAAAGTTAATTATGAAATGTTTCAAGTTTCAACTTGTACTGTATAGTTTTTCTGGTCATGGCCCAGAACCCTGCTTCCTGCCTAGGCTCTAGCTTTCCTACAACCCTGAGTCAGATTAAAAGGTACAGAAAAAAAATGAATGAAGGTCTTTATTCTGCAAGGGAAACTTGTTGTGATAAAAAAATGTTTTTATTATCATAAATGACTCATGAAACCTGATTTCTTCAACATCATACAGAATTTGCAAACATGGTTTTAGTAAAAATAAAATAAAATAAATGGTGAGAATAATAATCTGCTGACACAAAAACTTTACCTTCCCCCAAAAAAGCAACAATGGCAAAATTTGATAATCATTTGATAACCTAAAAGACAAAAGAACAGTAGCCTAAAAAAGAGAAACACAACCAGTACTGTATGTTCATGTCAACACCTGAACTGACAATCGCACAGCTACATATTGTTGTCTGGAAGGAAACACAAGTTTGGCAATCATACTTTGACTCCCTCTGCCTTACTTTTTATTATTAACTATTAATAAAAAAGAATAACAACAACAAAACTCTGCATGGACTTATACTGGCACATAAAAATAAATCCATACCCTCTGGAAAAAAAAACAAACAGGAACAAAATCCAAACCCCATCAGCAAGGCTTTAACCAAGGAAGCACTGGGAGTCGTACACTGTCAGGGCCACAACATCAAACGCCAACAACACTATTGCACATTGTTTTCCCCTGTAAACCAGTAAATTGGAGTTTTATAGTTGACCTTCTACCTTTTACTGATGGTAATGTCGCCATTCATGAGAAATCCCAACACCTTTCACCAGTTTCACAAATGTAGCATCACAGTTATACAACATGCATTTCCTCACTGCTTCGTGGATAGATCTGGCTTTTAAGGCACTAAAAAAATATGTAATGACCAATGTTTCACACTCTTGCTCATCATGCTACCTTTCACAATCTAATGTTTAGTTACTGCTCACGTACAGTTCTCTCTGAGGATCTTATATTACTGCAGAACAATGCCTCTATGTGCAGACCCTCCGTTTATCGTCAAACAGTTTGCGGACGGTATAAACCTGCAAAAAGACAAAAGAAATGAGATGCTGGGTATAAAACGGTAAGACAGACTGAGCTGTACTGTAAGTGTGTGCTGTTGCCATGAATTCATTTACCTGGGTAAGGGCCACACACAGCATCACCAGCACACTGGCACAGGACCAGAATGAGACCCTCCAGAGATTATCCTCCAGAAGGTTTCGATCCCGTGCCTCGAAAGCCCGCAACACTGTCTGCATCTGCCGGCTGCGCTCCAAGCGTCTGTGCAGGGAATCCATGGAGTCCTGAGGGGGTTTCAAAAATAGACACGATAGGTGTGTGAGTCAGAGAGAGAGATGGCGGCAACAAGATGACAGGATGAGTTTGGTGTCATAGCAAGCTGACCTTTGTTACACTGTTTGAAATCTCTGTCTGTAATTTCATGTGAATGCTAGTCTGTCAGAGGACAAACTATAACAAACCATCAATCGTGTCATCTATCAAATCTAAATTCATGGACAATATTTAGCTCCAGAGAAAGGAAACATTTTGTCCAGAGATACAGGAAAAAAACGGACAATAACAATTTAAATGTAGACACAGCTAGCAGATAATGGATTCCTCCGGCCCTTTTTTAAAATAACAACCTTAAATTTTAACTGATTTTTAAGTTTTTATACCAAGAAAAATAAACAAATGAATCAATCAAAAGATAAGAAAAAGATGTAAAAAATTAAATGCAAAAGGATCCATTACTTTAGCTATGAGGCTGCTAAATAAGCTCTGGTATTTCCAGTTAACCATTAAAATAAATAAAAAACTTAGGGACATATGTGCAATCTACGTGTCATGTGTAATCATGTGTTAAATGACCGAGAGACTGCAACGCTAATCCAGAGGCAAATCATAGCAAAATGACACCATGAAGATCTGAGAGTCCTGCAGTTGTCTGTCAAGTTATTCATTCCCTTTCATTAAAGAAAAGGCAAAATTCCTTATGGTAATTCAAACAACTGGAGACTTAAAAAAGTTATAATAAATATAAATTAACAAAATTATAATTTAGTTAAAGGAACTATACCTGATATTATTTTAATCTTTCTAAGAAAAATGGTTTTCTACGTGGTATAGTATGTAGTAAAAGTGGTAATTTCATTACAATTAATGACTCATTGATTGTGCTTATGTACGAGTCCAGGGCATTTTAGTTAGCGAAAGCGGCTAGTTTTTTTAGCATTGGCGTGACGCGCTCTCTCTACCGGGTTAATTTTTGGAACGTCCAGACTCCGATCAGCCAGTAATAGGGTTCCCCTAGTGATCGGGAATCAAATTATGAAAGTTAAACCCCTTAGCGAAGAAAAAGCGTCACCCAAAAGC
>JAVQJG010228450.1:0-35229 GCA_036024015.1 Craterocephalus amniculus
AATTTAAAGGAGCTAAAAGCGATTTTTTTCGCCGTCAGGTGGCGTACTGTGGAGCTGTCGCAAACCAAAACAAAGCCTGTGTCAATCAATGCCTCTCTACCTCTCCCCCAACCGAAACCACGCCCCTCTTTTTTTTTTTTAAAAAAGGAAAAACTCCTCTTTGCCTCATATAGTTTTACTTTAGTTATGAATTTTAAACAGAGAGCATGTTTAAAATTATGTAGGCCTAAAATCAGTATAATTATATATTTTCTAAAACTAATGCAAATATGACTAGTTCATGATGGGGTGTGCTTGTGCAATACAACATGAGCTCAGCTACGAACCGCAGCTTATTCTAATTATTCATCGTTATGATCCCAAACATAAAAATTTTAAAGCAAGCCATTTTTATTTTGATGCAACTTCTTAGAGCAGCAGCAGCCTGTCTGCAGCGGCAGGTAGCAGCGAGTGGACACCATCTGTGGAAGAGGAAAACAGAGACGTGGACGAGGTGGAATCCGCTCTGTGAGTTACGTACCAGAAGAAGAGCAAACTGGAGTCCTTTTTGGTCTCGCCGCTCTCTCCACCTGGAGAATGCCAGACCAATAGTTATACGCGTTTTGTCCCTTTCCTTGAAAAATAACGTTGTTTCTTGGAGGTAATATTGCCTCCTCCTCGTCTTCGGTCGGACGCTTCCCACTTCTACCGCCGTGAGTCTCTACCATTTTGAGTGCGTGCGCTGCGCCGTAACTCCGCCCTGTGGCGGCTCTTTAGAAAGACGGGGGCGCGTGTGCGCGTGTTCGTACAGTAAGTAAACACAGAGCTGGAGATCAACACACAGAGGCGCTGTGTGACGTTTTGCTATACATATACTCCAGATGAAAATACACACCCAGTTCTTCACAAAAAGATTTTTTAATTCCTTCAGGGTGAAAACAATGAATTTCGCTTTTAGCCCCTTTAAGAAATCACAGCCAGTTGTTCCGAATATCCACAGAGATCAGAAAACTACAGCCAAATCTGTGAAGATCATTGAGAAGTGGAGGCAAACAGTTATTTACTGAATGTGAAGCAGTGTTGTTAAGATAGCAGTGTGGGTCAGTGGTAACATTACAAAGGCAATTTCTATTAGAGGAAATGTCGTAAGTAATACCAGCTACAAGGACTGGGTGTGTCAACTTTCCTCTGAAACAAACAAACCATTTTTAACTTCCTGTCCCAGTCTACCTACAATCACCGGCTCTGAGGACTAAAAAACAGCCACGATGGAACAAACTACATACCATGAAGTAAATCATATGTGCACTGTCTGTTGTTCCAACTACAGCTATTGTTTTTCCCTGTATTGTTGCAGATTTGCAGTGTGAGAAAGCAAAAAAAAGTTTCCAGATCCTTTTAAAACATAATAAATATGTTGTTTTTTCCAACTAAAGTTCCCCAGGTCCTGAAGAAGTGTGCAGAGTTCATTGAGCAGCATGGCATTGTGGATGGGATCTACAGACTGTCGGGGGTCACCTCAAATATCCAGCGTCTCAGGTATTCATGATGTGTTTCTTGCACAGTGGCGATGAATCTCTAATGAAATCTCTCATGGATGATGGCGTGCATGTGCCTTGAGTCACAGGAAGTATTAGCTAATACCCGACAAAAGTTTAAAATCATGGACTTCTGGTTGTCTCCCCTCCATAACTATCGGCGTACATCCTGTGATAAAGTCATGCAAACGTATGTCTTATTCTCAGATTTGTCCTGCATGCATTACTGTGTTTCCCCACAACAGCAGTCAGATAGATACGCTTCAGTCTGACAAGCCGTGCTGCAACAGAAGTTATCCGAGGAGCTGAACAATCCAAGCATTCAGCTAACCGTGTGTGTGTGTATGTGTGTGTGTATGGTTGTGTGTAGGCAGGAATTCTGCTCTGAGGCGTGCCCTGACCTTACAAAGGAAGTGTATCTCCAGGACATCCACTGTGTGGGTTCCTTATGTAAGCTGTACTTCAGGGAGCTTCCCAATCCTCTGCTCACCTACGAGCTGTACAGCAAATTCACTGTGAGTACACCGAGTGACATCCGCCACTTTGTCTTTGAGACGTGACGCGGTTAACCAGCAGATTTGTTCTACATTCATTCTTTACAAATTGTAATTAGTGACAGTCAGTGTGTCATGGTTGCTTCCCTCGGTATAGTTGTGACAGCCTTATACGAACGTCATTATTTTTCCTGAGGATGATCTCAGCTCGTTGGCTCAGCATTTTCCATTGCTTCTCTACAGAAAACATCAAAGTTAGGATCTGAGCTGTGAGCAAATGAAACATCACATAACTTCTCTAAAACTTTAATTCAACCACTATTTAGTTATTTAATTAGGTGTCAGTCAAAGATATGAAGCTGTTATGATTCCACACTGCTGTTTGTGTGTGTGTGTTTATAACTGGGTTGTAAAAAAAACATTGAAAGATAATCAGATTATATGATAAATTTTAAATTTAGCTGGCAGTCTCTGTGGACAAAATTGGTGTTCCATGATTTCTACATTTGGTACCAAAAAAGTCCTTTTGCTGTGCCCTGCTGAGACAGGAGGAGGAAAGGAGACAGAAATACCAGATCTGGTTCACGCTTTTCTATGTACCTCTATGGGCCATTTGCTTATCTTGGTATGCACACATCTCAGTAGCCTAAAAATTCCAGGACTGGTACTTTTAGAGAAAAGAAATGAAGCAACAACAAAAATCTTAGTTTTAATCAGTGAATGAATAAAATAGTCTATAAGTGCGTTGTGTTTTGTAACATACATACGACATTCATGGTTGTATCTATTTGATCTGATTCTATGTTGTACACTCAGGGATTTTCCAACATAATGGGACATTCTAATATAAAATTTTGTTCTTTGACACAAGAGAGAACAAATGTAAAAACTGCTTATAACTTACAAGAGCAAGTCATGCTCACAGCACTTTGGACCTTAGTCGCGTTAGTTTGGTTGAACAGACAATTGTGTTAAAAAGGCAACCGGTGTTGCACATGCATATGATAACTTATGATTTACCATCATCCAATCCATAACACAGAGTGTTTTTTAATTTATTATCATAATCATGACAAGAGAACCAGGCTTAAAGATCTGAACGTCCAGCTGTAAAATCCTAAATGTGGGTTATTTTGTCTGCTTTACATACAGGAAGCCGTCTCGGTTCCTGGAGATCATGAGAGACTTTTACACATTCAGGAGGTTATCAATGAACTGCCAGCTCCGCATTTCAGGTGACTCTCAGATCTATTTCAATCAGGAGAAAAGAAAAATGAAAAGGGAAAAAAAGGAGTCCTGTCTGCTTTCCCTGTAGTAATTTGACTTTTTGATCTCAGGACTCTGGACTACCTGACCAAGCACCTGGCCCACCTTGCCACGTTAAGCACGCAGACAAACATGCATACACGTAACCTGGCACTGGTGTGGGCTCCAAATCTGTTAAGGTGAGTTTAGTTAAACTTCCCAGATGAACCTTGTGTTGGTTCCAAACCCAAAGCTCTCATGTCGACAACCCCTTTTTTTTCTTAGATCAAAGGATATTGAGGGTTCATCTGGTAATGGAGACATGGCTTTCCAGGAGGTGCGGAAACAGCAGTCGGTGGTTGAGTTTATTTTGAACCACAGAGAGGAAATCTTTAGTGGTGCTTCTGTGCAAGTTAAACCCAAAGAAGGTATAACATGCAACTGTGTAAACAAACTATTTTGCTTTACTGCAAAAATTAGCCAATTTATCATTATAGAAACTAACAAACACTTCTGCAGGACCAAGTTTGGTGTGTGGGGAGAAGTACGCCACTCTCCCAATCAGTGGCCAGAGTGGGCCGATGAAACTGATGAGCCTGGAAGAAGCCCAGGCTCGCTCCTTGAGTCCGAACCATCCTGTGCACAAAGAACGTCAGCGAGAGAACAGCCTGCCTGATACCAGCACTGCCACACTTTATCACACCGTCATAGACATATCAGACAAGTAAGACCTAAGTTTATGATTAAAATGTTGGATGATATGCAGCAGAGTCTTAAAAGTGATTGCGTTTGTTTACTCAACCCTAAAAATGTGGCGGCACACAATGAGATAGCGCTGAGCTTTATAATCTCTCTCTCTGTCTGGAAGGAGAAAGTTTTCTGGGAAATCAAAGAAATGGAAATCCATCTTCAACCTTGGAAGGTCTGTGGACTCAAAGGGAAAACTGAGCCGGAATGGTAGTGTGTTCATAAGAGCACAGGGAATAACAGGTGAGTTTTTTAGCAGTGGAGGGGACATCATGTACATGTTCCTCCAGTTAAACTTCAAGGGAGCAAAATAAAAAAACGGTTAGACAGACAAGAAACATCAAGATAATCATAGAATAGAGATCAAGGAAGGATGGATAATGGCTGCTTAAGAAGATACAGATGACATTGTCAAGATGTGCTGAAAAGAGACGGATGTTTTAACAAGGTCATGCTTAGCTTATCAGTGTATTTATCTTGTTTTGTGTTGTAGTAGTAGTAAAGCATTTTTATGACAAAAGCTTACATGAGGTTTTGCAAAAATATGTTGTGGGGAATAATAATGGTTTACTGAACATTAAAACATCCAAACTTTTAAAAAATATACACCAAAACAAAAGGATGAATCTTGAGATATGCATGGGAGCTTTTAAGTAAGACAGCCTCACTGCATCCCAACTCAAAGATGAGCTGATACGACAGAGTAAAAAAGAATAAAGAACATTGTATTTAACAAACCTTTTGATGGATATTCTTAAAACAGGGCTTATTTTGCTATTATTTCAATATTCCTTTTGTGGATATAAACGGTGAGGAAAGATGAATTCATATGAAAATCTCTGCAAACAAAATTGTTCATTAGCATTGAGTTGTTAACCATTTATAGGCCAAATAAGCATATTTGTTCATTTCCTTGGACATGAAATGCCTCATTACTTCTCCTCATTACCATGAAATTAACAAGCGTTGATCTGTGACTTTATCAATATAAAATGAATGCTGAAAAGGTGATTTCCTGTTTTGTTAAAGACGTAAACACCCTTTCTGTTTATCTGCTCTGCAGAAAAGGCAGCTCTCCGGCCATCCAGAAGCATGGAGTCCTTGTGCTCCTTACCACCAGGTGGGGCTAAATCCTTCATGTGTTTGTTTGCATGAACAAATCAAAGATCCAGTTTACTGTCGTGTTGTAATTTTGCCATATATAACTTCCTTTTCTGCCTAATTATAGAATGAGATCATTACATTCATTGTTGATGCAACACCTTATGACTGTGTTTTTACTTGTGTGATTTTTACTGCAGATGATGACAGAGCAGGAAGCAATAGTCCAACTGGTGGTCACAGCAGTATTTTTATTCCGGATGTTAAATCCAGAACTCTGGGAGCTGACTCCCTCTATGACATGAGTGAGCATGACCAAACCTGGGAGTTTAAAGGGAAGAAAGCTGGCGGGGCGACAGCTGGCTGGAGCTCGGGCTTAAACCAAAACGACTCACCAGGAGCTTCAGCGCCACCTCAGAAAACCCTGCCAGAGCAACTTAAGGTGTTCAAAGGCGATGACCTCAGCGGCTACAAGCCCACATCCCCGAAAAACAGGAGGATGCTGTACTCAGGGTCCTCCCACAGCGGTTCCTCACGGCCTTCGTTCCCAGGAAGCTTCTTCCCGCTGGAGTCCTCGCCGAGGCATCAGCGCAGAGCGGTCAACATATCTGAGCCTTTTGCTGTGTCTGTTCCCTTACGTGTGTCAGCTGTTATCAGCTCCAACAGCACGCCATGCAGAGGGCACAGCAAGGACAAAGCAGCCGCTCTGAAACCCTGCAAAGAGCCCTCCGAGCAGATCAGGAACTTTGGAAAGAGCAACACTTTCCCCCTACTGGAACCAAAGAAGCAGGAAGGAACAGAGAAGAAAAACACTGAGGGGCTGACCTCCAGAGGATCACCACAGGGTGAGGCCATCTTCCTCCATCACATTTCATTTGGATTGTTTTTTTTTCTTCTATGCGTTACATTCATACAAGTGTAATTACATGCAATAAAAGGACATTTTGTTGCTTTTCAGATATAATGAAAGAAGTAATGCAGAAAACTCCAAGAGGAAGGAATATTCCTGAACTGGAAGCTCTGTCCCATGCACATCCAAGACAAAGCAAAGATGCAGCGCCATCTTCTGGGGATGACCGGTGCAACCAGCCCACAGATATAAAACTGGTAAATCACTGGTCATTAATACAGACGTCATTAGTGAGGCTGAAACACTAAAAATGTAATCGTAATTAGGAAATCCTTTTTGCTAAGTGGGTTTTACTAAGGCAAGACATTCTGCCACTTCCAAGAATCACCAAGTCAAGTCCTCTGATTAAAATCTTAGGTTAACTTTGCTGTATTTATTAATCAATCAATTTGTTTAGTTTAATTCTTGTCGTTAATGGGGTTTTTTTGCCTTCCCAAAATTTTCAGGATGGAGAATCTGGGAAGGAGGTCTGGTCTCACCTCCATCAAGAACTGAAGATTACTGAGCCAGAAATCGACGTGCTGCACGAGACTTTTAAACCAGTTTTTGCCTCAATGAGCAGTTGCGGGAATCCCAAGTTGACAATGGATGTGAAGTCAAAGAGAAGTCGCAGCTCTCCGTCGCTGTCTTTGCTGTGTAAGGAGCAATCGTCTAATACCTCTCTGAGCGAGCGTGTAACGGCCTCCCGATCTGACCCCAAAAAGAAACAACCATCAGAATCAGACCTTCTGTTTTGTGTTCACAAAAACTCTCAAAACATCCAGCCTGCTGACATGATGAACGAGATGGAGAAGCCACTACAGCACAAAATGACCCCCTCAAACAAAGAAGACCCAGCTTACACCAAACCGTGCCAGCTTCCTTTTAAGGAAACCTGTTTGGATCATGTTATAAATCCTTTAACAATAGAGGATGTTCCACAGGTCGCAAGTTTCTCAAGCGCAAACAACGCAGGCATCAAATCTCAGAAACCTGAAATTCCTCAACAGGATGAGCAAATCTCACGTGATGGAGCAAAGATGGACGCCAGTCAGAGGCTGTCGGTGTGTTTAGAGCAGAGACGCCGCACCCTGGAGCTGTCAATCCTTGACGATGAAGAGATATGTGGTGGGAACCCAGAAGAGTTGGACTTGGTGGAGCCCTGGGAGGATCTTAGCTCAACCAAGCAGTGGGTTACCAGTCCTCTGCATTCACCTGATGTGGAAGAGTTGTTTAACCAGCTGTCACCCTTTAGTTCAAACGGAGAAACTCTGAGCTCAGATGTGGGAAAGCTGCCATTCCCCTCAGCTGACAGTGTCAAACAGTCCCTCATAAAGAGCACTGAACAACTCTCAGGAAACCTTCCTCAGAGTGTCAACAATAACCCAGAAACAAAGTGGGCCAATATGCCAACGAAACCCACACGACTGGGCTTGAACAACAACTTGCCGCAATCTCAGAAGTGCAGCACAACAAAACAGAAGAATACGGCGTCATCTCAGAGATTTTACAGACAGATGTCTTTTGAAGCTGCTGGGTCAGAGAAAAGAGAGGAGAACTATTCTTCCAAGCACAGGCCCTATTCTCTCAACTTAGATCTAGGGCATCGATGCATAAGAGATATTTCTAATCAGCAAAACTGCAACCCGTCCGAATTCTCCTCTTGTCAGAGAGGACCCTTAGTCTCATCTGGAACTATGCACAAAGGGCACTCTGAGTTGGATCTCTTTCTGAACGATCGGCAGGCTCCTCTTCGTCGAAACTCCGCCCCAGTCAGCGTGTCATCAGTTCGGACGGCCTTCATGATAAAAACATGCCAAGCCAGAGCTGTGCCGGTCATCCCTCCAAAAGTCCAGTACAGTCAGATACCTCAGTCCCGACAGGAGGATGATTTCAAGGCAGTGAAGGAACAAGAAAAGGAACGTCCCAAAACAAGTGCAGACACAAGCAATGCTGCCCCCCCTCCCATGATGTTCGATCTAAAGGAGGAGCTAGAAAACAAAGAGCCTGGTCTCAAAGACCAGAAACATGAAAATGTTGAGAAATCATCTGAGACTGGTAAGGTGGCATCCCCTCCAGAACTGCCCGTCATAAGCAGGAGACACATTCCCAGTTTGGAAGTGTTTGTAGATTGTCCCAGACCCAACAGGGGGAACTTGTTGCAAAGACCATCCTTCAGAAACAGGCAGAGACCCCAGAGTCTCATCCTGCTCAGCCCACCTTTCCCCATAATGGACTATCCGCATTCTGGGGATGACGGCAAGCTCCTATCGTCCATTAAAAGCCTGAACGACACATCAGCAGTGAATGTCTTTTCTAAAGAGATGGCAGAGAATTTCAGGACGCCAGAGGGAATCGCTCTGCAGAACAAAATGACTATTCCAAAAAGTGGACAGAGACTGGAAACATCAACCAGCTGCTTCTACCAACCTCAGAGGAGGTCGATGATTTTCGACAGCAGGAGCCACAGGCAGATAGAGTGACTGCAGGAACACTTGGTGTGTGTGAAGCTGAGTGTTCGGTGTGTAAACCGTCGGCTTGCATGAGGAATCTTAATGTAGAAATGAAGACCTTACTGATTTATTTTTCTGTGGTTCACTCATCCCATGAGTGAGTAAGTATTATTTTGCAATAAAACAACAAAAAGCAGGAAGAGGAAGCCATGATGTATGTGAGACTGGGATCTGGGGAAGCAACAAAGGATCTTTTTTCATTCATTCATTTTCCTGCAGGTTTTTCTTGTTGTTTATCTATTGATGTATTTTTTTTTTCAATCAAATATTAATTAAATTATCTCCAGAAAATCACCCATGAAAAGTTACACTATATCTGAGTTGTGGCAAGTTTACCCTGTTACATAGTATATGTGGTACAGTCGCTGTGGATTAGGTTGTCAGAAGTGAGCACTCTGTCAAACACTGAGTGCTGGAGCTTTTTTAGTCAAATTTACTTACTTACAAATTAGCATTAAAAAAGCGTTTATAATATAAAAAGTGGCAAAATGTTCTCTTGGGCAACAGCTGACTGATGTATAGAAAAAATCTCAAAGCAGAACTTGGTAATACTGAGAAAATTATGGACAAAAAGTGTGAACTCATATAAGTTGCAGGTTCTGGTTTCTCCCTCTCTGGCCCCATTCTTTATGTCGGTAGTTCCTCTACCTGAAAATGTTCCTGGTCCTAGCTCAGTCAAAATTCCAAGTGAGCAGAGCTTGTAATAAATCGTGACATAAAACACTGTAAATCACTCAGGCGCTCATCCCACTAACAAGGAAGGGATAATATTTGAAGTGGAGAGCACATTAGAAAAAAGATGACATAATTCAAGCTGTCTGTTGTAATGGAAAGCCATGATGGAGACATCTGGCTCTGACTGGATTTTTTTTTTAATGAAGAGTTGAATCACAACAGAAAAAAAAGAGTTTCACCGCTGGTAAAACTCAATTGTAAGTCGCTTTGGATAAAAGCATTAGCTAAATGACAGTGTAATGTAATGTAACGCCAGGTTCAGCTGTAATGCAAAGTCCACTAACTAAATGTTGAAATAGAAAATAAAATTTCACAAGAAAGAAGCTAAACAATTCACTCAATATCACAGTGGCCGTTATGGATCAAAATAACTCAGTTAATGATAATGCTTCATACTACTGTAACAACTTAGAAGTATAAATTTGCCCTTTGAGCAGGTTACGGTTGTGTTTTTTACCACTTCATGTTTACCTAACTTCTTTAGTTTAGTTGAGTGGTTCCCAGTTCAGGTGGATATTTTTGAAATGATTTTGTGAGAAAAGATGGACACCACAAGAAGTATAATGCAGTTCTACCACACAAGTTACAGTGTTGACGTATGAGGGGAAATTTTTCAGAGGCTCAAAATTCAAGTACAGCTCCTTCGTGAATCAGTTGTGTTGCTCAGAGTCCTCAGAGGCTTTTTGCTGAGAAAGATCAAGATGAGTTGAGATTTCTAGAAAATATGGATTTGGAATATTTATCCTTAACTCTTTTGAATTTTTTAAATTTAAATTATATATGTCTAATCCAGAAAGATCATTCTGGATCATTACCTTTTTTGTAAGTGAAAGTGATTTTCTTTCGCCAGAAACTACCTGCTGCTCACCTGGAATTTGGAAAACTTTCTGCTTACGTCCATCAAAGACTTCATAGCTATTTTCCTATAAATATGTTTGCTGTCACTTCCACAAAAATTTGAAGTTAAGTCTAAACCGAAGGGCTGTTGTTCAAACTGTTAAACAGTTTAACAGCCATTTGATTTATTTATTTCTGTAATAATTTACACATGATGCGATGTTAACTTGATAGCTTATGAGTATGTACAGACAGGCACTGTGGCAAACTGACGCTATTGTGATTTTGCTTAAATATTTTAATAATATTAAAATTGGATTTCCTATTTCAAATTAAAATGCATCAGCGTAATTAAGCTTAATAATAGTATTTACCCGGAGAAAGGCTTTAATTCCAGCATATCTGAATTTTCTGTAATGGTGCATTTTGTGGCAGGTTTTTTTGTGGCTTTTCAGTGACAGAAAGTAAAAAAGAAAGTCATTTGATGATTTAATATTATCAAAAGTGAATCTAGAGCTGCTCATCAGACATTGAACTGGAGTTTGACTTTGTGCATACTGACTGTATTCAATGTGTTCCAACCTTGATGGTGCTTTTAAGTCAAAGTCAGATTAGGCCATTTCCAGTTTTCTCTCTTTATTTCCTTCCTCTGATCTCATATCCTTTATCTGTATGCTATTGTTGGGGGGCACTTATTAACGCAACAGTTTGAATGTTAAAGTATATTTAAGATACTTGGAACGTGACTGATGTGATAGGGGTTTTATATGTAGTTTGGATGGACTGGGTGAATGAATGAAAAGTTGGGTGGAAAATGTTGTTTTTGTGTTTTTGCAACTCCTGTATACTTGTCGATACTGAAAATGATTGAACTGTATGTAGTAAAAGGAAAAAAGTTATGTATTTAGAATTAGTTTTTGACTCAAATGTCAGATGGTGGCACTTGAAGTAATGTGCATAAGATGCTTGATCATTTTGCTACAAGTTATAATAAAAAAAACTGAAAAATCTTTTATCTCAATGGATTGATTTTGAATCAGTTTCACTTGTTACACAAATGGAACAGTCATCAGGTGGAAGAGATTAAATTACCAAGACAACTCTATAAAGAAATAGTCCTGCAGATCGTGGCCATTTCCCTGTTTTTATCTGACTCATTTTGGGTCGCTGCACTTTGCCAGTCCCCTCACCACTATGGGTAACATGAGGCGGTGTCTGCAGCCAGCAGAAGCTGCTCAGGTAGTGCAGCTCACTCAGGATGGCACATCAGTGTGCACTGTTGCAAGGTTTGCTGTGTCTCCCCATTCTGTGTGGAGAACGTGAAGGAAATACCAGGAGACAGGCACGTATACCAGGAGATGTGAAGGGCTGGACAACTACACGGCAGCAGCACGACCGCTATCAGTTCATTTGTGCAAGAAGGAACAGGAGGAGAGCAGCAGGCCACTAATGTGCACATTTCTGCTCAAACTGTCAGGAATAAAGGACAGTCATCAGATGACTTTTTAGCTTTTTTGCTTGGTAATTAGTTCAGGTTTTCGGGAGAGTTATTCCAAAAGGAAATTACAGAGGCAGTAATTCAACTGTTCAGTTTCAAGTTTACTGTAGAATTAATATACTGACACTTTACAATAATGTACACTAAACCGTGCTGAGTAACTAGGGGAACCCTGTTGTTGTGAACTGAAGTAAAGTGAAACATCATACCAAGAGGAACTACCCATTAGTTCCTGATTGGTTGCTAAGGTGTTCCCTAACTGTACATTAGTTCCTGATATTTTCCTGACAACTAACAAGCAGTCCCCTAATGAGCCTGGGCTGTGTTGACCAGTGGTTGAACTGGAAACTGCTCATTACTGTAGTTCCTGATTAGTTCCTATGGAGCTTCCTACTACTGTAACTGAGCACAATTTTGTGCACCTTATTGTAAAGTGTTACCAATATGTTTTCTGCTGTACACAATCTAGAAGTTCCACTGGTGTCAAATCCAACCCAGAGTACGATGGTAACACAACCATACTTTAGAGTCCGGAGAATGTCTCCAAACAATCCAAATGTCGACTCTTTTGATGACTAAGCTTTCCACCAAATGTTTCCTTTTCTTGAATGCTCCCATATCCAATTTTTTCTTGTATGTTTTGATTGTAAACAATTTTTTTTTAAATTAATGGTAATGTAAAACTCACTTGACTGAAATATGGGTGTTCTGAATAGTTTGAGTTTTTTCCAGATCATCTGAACCAATTTCCCCTCAGTGAATGGTGACGGGTAAATCCATTTTCCACACTTTGACAAAGTGGCCACACTTATTTTTGTATGTGTTTTTGTTGGAGTGTATGAAGTGTTTGAAGTGTTTGAAGTGCTGATGATTTAAAATTTAGTCTTTTGTAAAAATGGCTTCAAGAAACAGTCCTGATTTGGGTAAAGTTCGTATTTCTCAGATAAAGCTCTTGGATTTTTTCACCATACTGTTTGCAAAAACTAGGATTCGTGTATTCATACGTCAAGCCCCAGCCAAATTACTTTTTAGGAAAAAACATCTTTATGATTTGGGCTTGAATTTTTTTTTAAATTGCAGAGAGAAATAAGAACCCCATTGAGATAACCCCATAAAATTTATTTGTTTATTGCTGTGTTTTCGACAAGGCAAACAAACCAACTAATTGGCTGTCTTTAAATAGTAAAAATAATCTTATTTCTCAGGGCCTCTTCCTACCAAAATCTTAGCCTCAATTATTGTTTTTGAGCTTTTCCTCATGAAGCATTTTAGCCTAAGCACAGAAACACAAGTTTGTGCTTGTGTTTAGTTTATCAATAATAAAGGTAGTGGTAATTTTCTTCAAGTTTAAAACCAAAAATTCTTAACATTTCCCCCGTCCTTCACAAAGCAACTCACTGAAAGCAACATGTTTGACTGTGGTGCTGCTGCCTGAATGAGGAGCATTAAGGGGCCCCCCAAGATTGATAGGGTCCTTAATCGAATGTGATTCCAGACCAAGTTGCATGTGGTGTGGTAGTTTGTTCTATCTGCCATACTTTGCTTTAATAGAAATGGCACAGTGAGCAAGACTGTTTAAATGTTGCTGCAACCTTTTTTTTTATCTTCATGCAAATCTTGTTTGTTCACTAAGTTGGTGAGCTTATGATTTGCCACCAGATGACGCTACTGCTCCATATTGCACCTGTAAGGCACTGGACTGTGGAACAAATAAAAACCTGTTTACAATGACACAAGACTTTATTCGTGAATTGGCATCAAACCTATGAAAGCGACGATTAGGCTTACATATTCCTCCAGTATATTGTGCAATTTTTTCCACAAAAGCGTGTTTTTTTGTCTCTTTGTGTAAACAAAATACTTGCCTTCACTTTTATTTTCTTCTTTTCTTTTTAAAAACCTTGCCTTCACATCATAAACCGCTGTGAAGTTCAGCCATTACCACGGAATATAATCAGTCACAAAAACCTCTCTGATAAACAACCTGCAGCCGATTCATTCTTTAAACTAGACACTGAATTCACACAATCACCTGCTTCTACTGTGGCTTCCCTCCAAACATCTTGATACGCTGATATCTTCTGCTCTTGGTTCCCGTGAATTAAAGAACTCCAACATACACTGTATACAGGTGAGTCTGTCAAACAACTTTTAAAAAGTATTTAACACCCCCCCAAAAATCTCCCCAATATCTCAAACTGAGCAAAAACCTCATTCAGAGGCATTCACTTTGCACCAGCAGCGGCTCCTACAAGGATCCCTTCCATGTCTGTGCAGTTCATTATTTCTAGACCTTTGACACTCCTTGTGTATGGGCCGAGAATTAAAAAGGCGTATTCTCAGCACGCTGAAAAAGGCAAGCAAAGCACGGTGCGCGCGTTGAATATTCAATTAGAGATGGGGGGACTGAGGGAAAGTGAAGCTGCGTGCCAGTCCTTCATCTAACGCTACTGATTAGCTGTTAAACAGATTATACACAGCTGAGTGGGTTCAAATGTTGCAGCAGAAAACAACCGAAGTTCAAGGCAATGACGAGCTGTTTCCGTCTTTGCAGCCGCTTCAACACTTTGTCTTAAGCAACAGATCCATAATGAGAAGTGTTGCTGTTTCGGTTTTTTTTTGTTGTTGTTGTTTTTTGTAACAATGGTTTTATAAGACAAAACTTCTTTCAGATCCATTAATGCAAGCCAAGCTGGTAACACGAAACTGAAGTGCAGGGGGTCATGTGGTAGCCTATATAGCGCAATCTACATGGAACATTACGTTGCATTCATAATGTTTAGGAGAGAAATAAAACTTTTTCCAGTTTTAATACCACACAAATACTTTTGTACTGTATACTGTCTTTGGTACCTACTGCAGTAAATCTCCTAATTCAGACAAATTTACAACAGGTAAACAGCATAAAAAACTAAGCAACTAAAGAAAAAACACTACACATCAAAACAAAGATAATCATGTTTCCCATTAAATAGATAACGAAAATTGAAAACGGAATAAAATTCTTATGTGAATAGTCCTTATACAGTAACCCAGTCTACATTTCCAAGAGAGGTTGGAAGTCTGGGGGAGCTCGCTTATGTCCTTTAAAAATGAATAAACAAATACAATATTAAATAAATAATGCGTTTAAAAGTTTACTAACTGATGTGTAAACTTATTATGTGAACTAGTTAAGCTTTACAACACATTTTTATAAAGTTTGACAAGTTTAAAGTAGTTAAATGTGCAGTGCCACACCAAGCCACGCGGGTCCAAAAGAGCTCTCATTGAGAAGCCACGTGTCCGTTTCCAAAGCCTCTCCAACTTAACCACCTCCTTTGTACGACTAACCCACATCGGCAGCGTCCCTCCACATAAAGGGATTTGCAATTTCAAGATATTTCAGCTTAAATGTTTTTGACAGTTCCCTCGCTTTTACCTCGGCTTGGTTATTTTAACTGTGCCAAATGGGTCACCTTGGGTTGCTGTCTGCGCGCAAAGGGCTTTTGCGCGTATTCAGTCTGAATTTTTTCCAACTTTCCTTGACGGGGAAACCAGCTGCTGGTCGTGAAAAGACGGCTTATTAATTGTCCTTTGTCATGCAGAATTGCTTGATTTCTAAAGAAACGTACAAAGGCTCTTTTTCAGGATTCAAGTATTTTGTTTCGTGCGTATTTTCAAACCATCGAATCAGCTGCAGCGCCGCGCCGTCTACCAGACTCTCAGGTACTGACTGCCTGCTCCCTTTGTCCCCTTTTAATGCTGTTGTAAATCGTGCAGGCTGATTTGTTACAAGCTGTTCTTTTAATCTGATAGATAAGAGACATGTCAAAGAAAAGCCGTAAATAAAAAATTAGCCGGAATAAAGACAAGGGCGAGTCTGCTAGATGGGCGCCTGTTGACTCAAGCGGCTCTCCAGCGTCAGGGGAGCCCTCTCCTCTCCGTCAAGGTTACGTCCACAATTCCCCTTTCTTCTTTTTAAAAAGACACCGTCGTCCTTTTTGCTTCAATGAATTGATCGGCACAAAATTAAGAATAAATAAATTGAGCATTTGGAGCACCGAGCGTATAAGCTCCCCCAGGGCGCATACCCCCGGGCTATTGAATGGATAAAGGGCGCTTTGCAGAGGACGTTGTGAGCAAAATGGGGCTCTATGGTGCAATTAACAAAATGGTCTAATCCCATATCTTAACAAATGCAAATATTAGAGTTTTGTTAAAATGTTTAAGTGAACAATTAAATTAAAGTTTACTCCTGAAACTCCACAAAAAGACACGCCGATGCAGATTATGCTCTTGACGCACTTTAAGAACAGATTTCTCTCTCTTTAAAAAAGTTTAGAAATATGTTCATACTGGGGTAAATATAATTTAAAGTCCATTCAACATAAAAAATATAATTATGACAAATAAAGCACCAGCCAGAGAGCAGCTGTAACGGTGCGTAAAATAGTCGAGGGAAAAGGCTGCTACACTTAAGGCAGCCTTGGCTTTTTAGGATAATAAATTATTTTCAACCAATAACATGTTTTTAACTGAACATAATAATACAGATAAGCTGTTTTTAAAACAACTTTTTACTTACACATAGGCTAGATTTTTCTCCTCCCAATTTTCATTTTTGGGGTTGCTGCGTGAGGTTAAATTTGGCACAATTTGTTCAGTTTGTATGGTTTGAAAAAGATATAAAGTGAATTAAAAACTGAAATGTCATTCGTGTTTTGTTATTTCAAATATAACACTGAACTAGCTGGAGATGTTTGGGCGCTAAATATGCACCTGTAGCTCATAAACCATATAATAAACTGCTGCGTTCACAAAAGGAACAGTCCACTCCGGGTCATGGGCACTAAAATTTGCAATTCCCTCATTTATTTTCATGTTAGATCGATATCTTCAGATACGCTCTGTCCTGATGCACCATTATACACTCACAGAGATTATTAACTCGGTTGCACGAGACGGATCATTTCAGCTGGACTGAAACATGAAAAGAGCTCCAAAGGGCCAGGGCAGGCAGCGATATCTGGGTTGAGTGTCCCTCGGGGAAAGCACACAAGAGGACCCCATAATAACGCTTTTATCACTTCGGTCTGATAAAGGATCTTAAGTGTTTAGTCTACCCGTTTAGTACATATAATCCTATGTGCTCTTACGATACGCTAGAATATTTTGGTTGCCCGTTGGAAGGTGGTTTTATGGGGGGATTTATAAAAGAAAACTACATAAAAAGAATAAGTAAATTAACAACATACACTTTGTTTTAACCTTTAATATTTTTTCGTGGTCTGAACAAAATGCTCGTGGTGAATTTTCACGTTTCTAGAGAGACTGTTTTCAAACAAGTTTCTTTTCATTTGTCAAGTTTTTTGTCTGAAAAGAGCAGAAAATGTATGGGATATCCGAGCAGTAACACGAAGCTGCAGCCGGCGAGAGTTTGAATAAATGTAATTATCCATATTATTACATTTTGTGAAGACAATCAGGTAGTATTTTGAATAATGTAATGATCAGCGCTCTCTGTTAGCGTCTATTTTGGCCAAATATTCAGCGTAGAATCAGCAACCCAAAAGTACCAAATGTATGCGCCTCCTTGCGCAATCAGTGATGCGCAAAATGGACATATAATTCACAAAACCACATAGTTTAAGCCTCAGAAATATTTTTATTTAAGTATCAACATTTTTAAATAAATAAATACTTTTCAATTACACTCAAGATATATTTTCTGAGTGGTCCCAGTCATGTGATAGCGGTGGAATTTTGCCGTATTTTAAGGCAACTACATCCACACAGCATGAATCCAGCCGATACTCACCAAGTGTGGTACAAAATACTGGCTTCCCCAAAATACTAATAAACAATGTTGATGTTGTTTTTGGGTTTCATCTTTACAAATATGCCTACCATACTCATTTGATTGGCAACAACAATTGACTGTTTTCAGAAAAAAACTACATACAAAACGTACAACATGTATACAGCTATACAATCATTCAGGGAGGGCAGCACCCTGATTAAATATTATCTGTTTATGTACAATTGACTGATATTGGGTGGAACAGTCTTTCTTTCATTCTTGGCTGTATTTAAAGTAATAGAAAGCAGAATCTTTCAGAGAAAAGTTCCGAAAGGAGTTCACGGGGAAACGGACATGTCCACGTCCTCCTTTTCAGACGAGGAGGGAGATATGGGAATGTCGTCGTCCTCTTCTTCCGAACACCTCGTGGCTGACAGAGACGAGCATTTGCAGTTATGGGATCCAGTCCTTTGGCCGCTGCTCTTGCCCTCTTTTTTGTGTTTCACTCTGCGGTTCTGGAACCAGATTTTCACCTGTTTCTCCGACAAGTTCAGGTACGTGGCAATCTCGATGCGCCTCAGTCTGGAGAGGTACATGTTGGAAGTGAACTCTCGTTCCAGCTCCAAAAGTTGCGTGCTGGTAAAGGCGGTGCGCATGCGCTTGCTGCTCTGAAGTTTCGCGTTGCTGTTGTCTGTAAAAAGTAATAAAGACTGTCAGTAATGGCAACTTTACTGAAACACAAGGGATACGTCTTTGCTCCTCACAGGAATTGTAAAAAATAATACTCACCGATGGAGATACAGTGGAACTGCCGCGGGTCTGAAACTGAGTACGCAGCTTGATATATCCCGGGTCCGTGACTGAGGTTGACGCTGTTGGATGAAGAGTGTTGCCTGGACAGGGTGGAATGGCAGTACTGTGAAGTGAAGGGCGGAAAAGAGGCTTTGAGCAGCGGCAGGGTCGGCGGTGACGGATGGAGCTGGGAAGCTGCCATGCACAGCGGACAGAAGCACAGTAGCCCGGCTTTCCTGGAGTGGCACGAGCCCGGCAGCCCGTGCGGATGGTGTGGCGAGTGCACGGCGTACGGGAATAAAGGTGTGCTGCTTTCATTTCCCTTGTCGTTTGCCTCCCTTAAAATCAAGGAATCCACAAGAAAAGACCTCGGCATGGCTGCGAACTTGTTGCTCAGCGTGGTTGAAGTTTGTGCCTCGGTGCGTATAGCTGGTTGCGTCAGAGCGCTCTCCTCTGGACGGTGGACAGCGAAGTGGTGCTGAAGGCGCACAGACTCTCCTTAAATAGCTGCCGTGGACTCGGTTCGGCCATGTGACGGTTACGCTGCAAGCGGCCAAGAGCTCTCAATAGGGTTTTGTGCCTTTCTCTCGGCATTCCCACTGCACGCTTCCCCATTATTTCACTTGTTAACTAAATGAACTGCATAATGTAGTCTATTCTTGTCAGCCCCACCCACGCCGCAAGAAGCGGCACTGCCCATTCTCCCTTTTATCATCACTCTCATTTTATCACAGAGAAGAGCTTAAATATGTGAGAAAAAAACATTTCTGTCACATTTGACAAGCCGATGTTTGGTTACGTTTCATCCTGGATATTGAGCTATCCGAGAAGTTGTAGTTGTATCTTCACATCTAAACAGCAAAAAAAATGGGGGGTAGAAGCAATAACAGCATATAAATGACTGTAATTGTATATCAGTGGTTTTAAAATGCTGTATTTTGTGATTTTATAGGTGATTTAAACCAGAAAATTAATTTTCATCATCAATTATTAAATTTACGCTTTCATTTTTTGTGCACTTGTCTGGCGTCTCTGACAGTGCGGTGCGTAAACAAACGCAACAGCTGAATGTAAAGTTTATGCATATCCATTTTAAGGTTAATGTGTCATTTCTGGGCACAAATAAAAGGGACAAGTCATTGCCTGAAGGCAGTGCTGTTAAAGAGCAGTGATTAATTCCTTTGCTCGGGCCCCTGCCGAGTCGGGGAAAGAATATGTAAAAATAACCAGGTTTTCACTCTGCGGCCCTTATTGAATGTCATTGTGGAGGGTTTTCAATGAGAGAGAAAGAGAGTCGAATTAAAGTGTGTGACAGCGGCGGATAGGCGCAACAAAGGCGACTCTGTCATAGAGGAGCCCTGTGCGCTGCGCGTGAAGCCCCCGCCTCGCGCTCTGATTGAATTAAGTAATAGGAAAACATTTTCTTTCACTTTAGCACTTTTTGAACCAGACCTTCAAAGGGACCGGAGCCGTAATATGTGAGTAAATAGTGGAATGTGATTTATTTACATCACAACTTATTGAGTAGGCAAGTACCAAAAAATAATCAGGGAAACTCAACATAAATTACATAAAGGCATAGCTCCTTTATGCTCGTGACTCTTTAAAACCAAAATTTTTATCTCTGCTAATGCTGTGGGACATGTAGTCATGTGTCTGTGTGTCTATGTGCACGTCTGCTTTAAACACAGTTCTCCACATAATTTCAGAGCATATCAGAGGGTGAAGATCTCTGTTTTCTCCTCATGAAAGAGGCTTAATGTTGTGAGCATCACACCGCTAATCTTGTAATTAGGTTGTAGGAACAAATAAGGAGCAGTTAAACCGTTTAACGAGATCCAGTCAGAAGGTTAAAAACCTGTTGGATCGGTAAGAGTCATTTTCATTTTCTTATTAGTCTGTCCTTTCATTACCTGCAATGAATAAACCATTATTAGTCTGTCAGACTGTCAAGCCTGTAATAACGAATCTGTTGCTCTTATGCAGGTTTTTAAACAAGCTAATATGTTAAAAACACAATTATATATGCCATTAAAGACTAGCGAAAATTTCAGCCAGCGCTAAAGCTTGAAATAAATATAGGCTGCGTTTGTCATAAACACTTCAGATTTAAAAATATCTCTCTGTGCTGCGGCAGGTAGTCTGTACGTGGGGGCCGATTGAAGCCCGTGGCTCAACATAAAGATGTTATCAAAGGCCCTAATTTTCAAATTATGTACAGCAGTCATCCCGTGGATAGGAATAGTGGTTTCATGGGTCGCCACGCAGGGAGGCTCATCCTAATTTGCAATCCCAACTGGAGACTGACAAATAGTTTTGACCTCCCTCTGGAGGCGCGGGCCAGAAGTGCAAAGAATCTCATTCTCTATAATCACTTGTTACTGAGCTAAATAATCGAGGAAAATAGCACTCTCACACTGTAACAACTCGGTTGCATTTCTGCACAAGCTCCAAGCCAAATAAATATATATACATCTATAGCCACTCGGCATCGAGACAGAGCAATTCAGCATCGGTTCATGTGTTCAGCATACAGCTGTGCGCTGGCAAAGCTTCTTAACATGAATGTTTGATAGTGGGGGAAGCAATGCCCCTGAAATAGTAAATTATTTATAAGATATTAAGTTGGAACAATTGCCCATCACTCAAATTCACCCCTGATGATAACACTGACCAGTGCCTGCTGTGCCGTTGGTGAAGTATATTTTCAGGGGGCTTTTTACACAATTACCAAAGATCTCGTGCCTGATGACATAGAGAGAGCAGTCTGTTTATGGAGATGTAGTCAATATCTCCTTTTCTTTTTGATATGAATAATTCATAGTTTAAGACACTATCCCCCCTCACTTCATATGTACACACACTTAAACACCCACACATCTCTAATACAAATGATGGTTTTAGCTGACAGTGTAACAGGATTTAAGGTCCCAGTGGGGCTTTGCCCAGCCGCGGATGGGCGCTGTGACTGTCGACGTGACACAGAGGGCCGGCTGCCCCTCCTAATCTGCCCCTGAGGCAACATCACAGGCTGCAGATCCCGCTGCACCTCCACGGACACACAAAGGCCTGATTATCATTCATATGCTCACCAGAAACACCAGTCCAATAGATAACAGATGACACGTAAGTACCAGCTGAATGGTGCAATATGTTTAGGCTGCTGGAGTCTATAGGGACTAATGAATCCTTAAGAGAGGAGGAGGCGGACAAAGAGAGGCTGTCAGCTGAGGGTGCATTAAGTGACAGATATAAGGCTCCACAGGTGAATTTGGACTTGACTGAACAAAAGGAGAAAACTCGTGGCTTCTGTTCTCTTTTGAGTTGTGACTGATAATATCTAAAACAGGAGGTTGTTTCAGTTATTATTTTAATTGGAGTTGAGGGTGTGTATTTATTTAGAGATGACATTTACATAAAGGCACATCCTGACTGAGCTGAAATAAATAGATAAATAAAAAAAATACTTAAATAAATAAAAAATAAACTGTACTTTGGCAAGTTATAAGATTTATGTGAAAATAAGTAGACATTTTCATGCATGAAATAGCTTCTGCAATATATTTATTATTTTTATGTGCTGTTTAAACTGTGCTTTTGTCTCAGAAATGTATTCTGCTTTCTTTCAGAAAGTTTGTAACTTCCCAGTATACAATTTGAAGAATCTTTATTAAACTTTGACAAATAACATCTTAAAGCATAAAGTATAGGGATGAACCATTTTCATGTTCACAATTTCACACAAGCAGTCAAATCAACCAATATGGATGTGAACAAATATAATCTTGACTGTGCCTGTGCTGCATATTAGGTTCATTATCATTTCCATCAACTCAATTTGTTCACTTAATTCATTTTTGCTTCATCCAGTTATCACCAATCAGTGCAATGAAAAGCCTTTGAGACCTGTTTACAATGTAACTGGTAATTTTCTAATAAGAGCCTTGGTTTGCATGTTTTTCACAAGCAAGAGAGAAAAAAAAAACAATTTGCCTGGTATATTAAAGGGCTAAATTGTCCAAATAAGTTGAAAGCTGTCTGTCTCTTCAAAATAAACTGAATTACAGTAATATGTTGATGTTTTTTATAGCAACATTACCGGATCCCTCTAAAGATAAGTCTTTATGTCCAGATACTTTTTTGGGGTGATATCTTTAAATGCATATCTTGTTTATCCTTTTTTCTCTCAACTCCCGTCCTGGAATGATCATGGCTGAAATAAGAGCGTTAAACATGAACAAAATGATGGACAATGGCAGCAGCTTTTAAAAGTTGTGACATTTTGGGTATATATTTACTGTATGTAAGCTTCGAAATATTTGTAGGACTAAATCTTTTTCAAATGTTTGGTTAAATTCAGGCCACAGACTTTAAATAATTTATTCTCCACAAAAAAACACAGAATACTTTAAATCACTTCTTTTCTGTGAATATGCCAAATAACGCATCCTAAATCCTGTTACAGCATGGTCAACAGTCCATCACAGAGACCACCGACAACCACTCACTGAGAATTTAGAATAAGGAGTTAATCTAAGATGCATGTCTTTGAGCCTGCACGAGCATGAAGGATATATGAAAACTCTAGTCAAATATTCACTGTTTTAAAATTAAAGCATGTAAATACACCAAATTAAATGGAGTTAAATTTGCATCAAAGGAAAACACAAATACACTGCAATAAACAACAGGAATACACTCTTTAGCAATAAGTTTTACAACTCAGATGGCTCAAATTCATCCCTCACTCCCTGCATTACCTTTATAATTAAAGGAAAAATACATCTAACACAGCTGGAGCCTATTGCAACAAAAACCAGTTACCTACTGAGAATTAAACTTGCTATTTTTTCTCTTTATGTTGAGGACAACCTTAATGCTGCTGGATGTGGATGCCACCAGCAAAGATGCTCTGCTATCAGTTGCTCAGAAAAAGCTGCATCAGGCCTAAAGGTGTTGGACTGGAATGAAGTCAAGGGATATATATATATCCAGGATTGTTTTTCTTTAGACAGTCCACTGTGATTTTTTCTCAGGTTGAATCATACTCATGGAGTAGATATCACATGTAACCATAATCTTGTTGAGATATTATCCTCAGCTAAAATACACAAATTTATGAATTAGTCTGTAAATGTCTATACATTTTCATTGTCGTTTGAGATCATTTACAGCCCAATGTCATCGCACTACCTTCTTCTTGTCATGATGGTGCATTTCTGTCATCCTCATCTGGTTTCCAACAGTCATGCAGTCGAGCTGCAAAAATCTTTTCCTCTTCTATAACCAATTATTTCCCAGCACTCTTCTTTTCATTTTCTTGCTCAAGAAAATTCTTTGATCTATTTCACAGCAGGACAATCCACTACTGTAGCTGTCTGAACTGATTATTAGTTTGTCACAATATTCCTGTATTCTTATGTATCTTTTGCAAATTTCATAACCAGATTTTCAGTTTGTTTGCCGTTTTTTCCCACATAGAGCCTTAAAGCAGAAATGCAATTAGACACAAGGCTGTAAACTGAAAACGTTCAGTATACAAGTTTCAGTCAAATTCCTGCAATAAGCCTAATAAATAAAATGAAATAAAAAATCTATCATTCATCAGCGTTGTCTTAATTTTTACAGGTTTGAACCTTCTACATTTTGTTATTATCGATTACAGGAGGAAAAGCCCTATTTGTCCAAATGAAATACTGCAAGTTTTACGGAGTAACCCAGTGAAAAGAGATAGAGGAAGAGAGAGATAGCGAGAGAGAGAGATTGAAATTTCAAACATATCACATTTGGCTGTAAATTGCACTTATAAAATCTTCAATTGACATGGGTCATACAGGAAAATTCTAATATACAAATATCCTATTTATCTGAAAAGAGAAACAAGACTAGAGAACACAGCAGAGCCGGTGTAACTATGTCCTAAAAAAAGAATAAAAGAGTCTGTTTCAATCTGCAATTTTTAAAATGCTTTTTGATTAATACTGTGTTCCCTGATGATAATTCAGGTTTCCAAATTTATTCCTCCGTCTGCTGTGTAGAGCCTCTCTGATGTGGTTGAGTCTAGGTCAAGTGCTGCTGCTAGCTGCATGCTCACACCCATATGCCTGTCTCCACACAGCTGGCTATGCCCACAGTTTAGTTATGGCACGAAATACAGATACCTAGAAAAGAGCTTGGTTGTGGATGAACAATCATATTGATCATGTATGTAATGACACCAGGGCTCAGATGAAGACATATTCATCTGAATCCTAATGTCTTATTGAAAATGACAGATGAAGATGAGGAAACTGAAATGGTCTTGAACATATGAGATTCTGAAAGAAGTTTTAATATCAAAATAAGTCAACAACGCTGCAGAAATGGCGCCCATCCACATCCTGTATAACACTTTTGTAGCTGCAATAAGAAAGCACCAGTGCATGTTGTTCAGCTCAGTCACAGTAATTTCCCAATCACTGCTGTAAATAGGATAAGATGCAAAACCACTGAAGGAACTAAACGAAGAGTTAAAGAAAATAAATCTTTGTATACTATACATGCACACATACTCAGACCTGTCCCCTAGCTGGCTTTTTGCTCTGCTGACATCATCTGGAACAATAGTACAACACCTTTGCCTGGACATCACTTGAGATGACAATGATTACAGGCAGAATGGAAAGCTCATGATTAAATGAAAGACCAAATAAAATATCATTTTCTTTGTGCTGTGCTGCACTTATGACCCAAAACTATTACAACTGTTGCTTAATTTTGTAAATAACAAGGATAAGATTTTTTGTTCAACATCTAAGTTTTACAATTTGGATAGAGTGAGAGATCTGTATATATTACATTATAGTTATAGTATACTGGATATAGTTCATGCAGCATAGCTACTAAATTGACTTTGCTTTGATGTTGCGAACCTTTTGAGTGCATAATAAATTTCATTGATGATCTAATCATGATCCATTCTTATAAATCTATTTTTATCTTAATTTTGGACGATGCGCATGTCTTTTATATTTACAGACATGTGTTTTGCCCTACAGTCTAGATCGACTTTTTCCAAAGCATTCCCATTCAACAGCTCAGTTCAGTTTATTTTTTCCCAGTCACATTAACAATTAGTTTCTTCAAAGATTAAGCTTTTGGGGCGGTGTGGGGCAGGTGGATAAGCAGCTGCCCCATGTACGGAGGCCACAGTGCCTCATATGCAGCCGCCCAGTGTTCGAGTTCTGACCCTGGTGCCTTTGCTGCGTGTCATCCCCACTCTCCCATACCCTATCTCCTGTCTGCATCACTGTCAATAAAAGGCCACTAGAGCCAAAAAAATCTTTTAAAAAAAAGATTAAGCTTTTAACAGGTGGCAGACCATAACAAGTAGAAGCATAAAACGCCTAAATATACTGTTACATTTCTCACAAATACCTGGGGGACCTTCTTTTTAAATGTAAGGGTTGCCTTGCACATGCCACCCCATAGCTCTACTCTGTAAGTAATATACAGGAACATTAAGGTGCAATAAATTATAGATAGGTCTTCAATCATTGGAAGAGCTTATGTTTTATACAAAATCCCAAGTTTTTGATAATTTTTGCCTAAATATAATGCACATGTTGCTCTTTACCTCCAAATATTATATATTTTATTATATGTTCACCGACCACATCTTTATATCAAATCCAGTTTTGAGCAGATTAAGTTCTCTTTCTGTCATTAACAAAATTTAATTTCTTAAAACAAACAACCTATGGTTGTGTCGTCTACAAACAATAACCCGCATTTAAAAAGGTGAGAAAAGATACAAGGTTCATTCATAAAGATAATGAAAAGTTATGGACCAATCACAGAACCTTGAGGTAATGTGTATGATGAATGGACAGAGCCTCCCTCACATGAGCCGTGGGTTTCTGATCAGCTGAACTGAGGCTTGTTGGGGGGTCACCATCGCCATCTTAGTAACGTCACGCATCTCGTCATTCCCCGAAAATACAAAAATGGGCAAAGAAGTGAGGTGGCACAGAGAGGGGGGCTGTGAGCATGTGGACTGATGATTGACAGGGTTGTGCTACCCTCTGCCTCTTTGCCACCAGATATCTGACGCCTGTCAATCAAAAGGACACGTCTCTAATTAAGTAGAATTTCAAGATTAAATAACATCTAAATAGATGAGTTATAAATAAATTCACAGCTGTCATGAAGGTAAACTTAAACTATTAAACTCAAAATGTTTTGTACCAAGGCTGTAAACATGGGGGATGGACTCCCTTTTGGAGCCAGCCATGCGAATTAAACTGCAATTTTTGGCACTTTCACATCGGCTTCAGATTTCTCTGCTGAAGGGCACCGCTTGGATTATCCACATGTTATGGTCTGAAGTCCACATGCCAGCATTTTTAAGTCAAGGCATTGTTGATTGTTATCGAAATAGCTTTTTATCAAACAAGGAACAGTTCCTCAAATCCCATACTTTTCAAGTTTCTTATGTAGGCTAGTTGGCCATGGTTGATATTGATGAAATCTCGCTTTAAATATATGAATATGCCGATTGTAAATTAATTATTTTACAAAGCATTGGTGACATCCTCAAGTATATTCATGAGAGCAAGTTGTTGTCCGTTTTTCTCAAAGTCATTTTTTCAATTTTTTTAAGTGTGTTACAGTGTCTAACTGTCTTGTGATTTTGGAAAACTGAGGAAGAATGAATTTGGGCCTATATTTTTCCATATGATGCTTGCCACTATTCTTAAAGATGGGAATGGCCTTTGCTTCATGTCATCTGCTCCACCAAACATGTTGTGGTGCAACATATTTTTCTAAGAAAAATAAAACATCAACTATGCTTTCTAAAAGTATTGTAGACAAATGACCCATTAAAAAAAGATTGCATGTGCATGTCAAATATCTAAATCATACCTCAAAACTCATAGTAAAACACTAACGCTCCAAAGTTTGATTTGTGCATTAATTATGTTTTGATTTACATCAATTTAATGTTTTAAACAACATGCATTCATTTTTAATGTTGTGTACTTGTGTCCTGTCTTTGATCCATGTGGCTGAGATCAGGCAGAAGAAAAGAAGGATCCACCCTGAAAGCATGTGTAGGCAGCAACTCAGTAAAAATTTACTCAATTTAACTATTTTTCCTGACCTTTTCTGATTTACAAATTAAATGGAAGGAGATGCTTTGTACAACTCTTTCCAGCAACAAGTTGCAGAAACATTTGCCATATTTGGTATTAGACTTTTACAGGCCAAGTGGTTGCAAGTGTCCAACTAATCAGATTCTCTTAATGTTACTAATAATGCTACTGAAAAATCTAGAAATCTATACATGATACCCAAATGACTATTTTTAACACAAAACAACCCGATTAGTTATTTACTGCAAAGGCTTACTGTGAAACCAAATAGTTTAATAATAATTTTTTATCTTGGCTAGATTTCAAATAGTCACATAATTTCTCCAATTTGCAACATGTCTGCAAAAACCTCCATGCTGTGGGCCTTGGCCTTTGTGACAAGGATAAATGAGATAAATATGTCTGTGATGTCATTTTTTAGCTTTGTCAATAACCTATTTACACTTAAATGTGTTGATAGGAATTAAAAACAAGCAAAAAGTTCACTTTTTCCTCAACTTTTAATAAAACTCCAATCTCTTGTGCTGATATCTGAAACAATTAGGTAACAACTGAATCCTCCAAATGTGCTGTTCAATTTCAAAGTTTATTCATCCTCACACGTTTATCTCTAAAGAGAAACAACACAAAATTGTGCTGCAGTCAGAAATATGAGTAAAAAAACGATTAGAGGTCTAAATATCTTTGGATGATTTCAAATTTCCTTTTGATGTAAATCCATTGGTTCTGCTATAGATATGCCTAAAACTTCCCCTTTGACCCCATTCATAAAAAAGCCTTGAAATGCTCTTCAAAAGGGTTCGTTACCCTGTGGAGGTCAGTTGGCTATTGCGTATGGCTGACTCACATTTTTCCAAATCAGTAGACTTTTGGCCCAGAAATAACGGGTCAAACCAATGAATTTAATGAACTCTCCCAGACACAATGAATGCCTCTTGCCATTTGAACTCCAATAAAGGGATATGGGCAGGTCAGCAAGCCCTTTCAAGGGGTTTGTACACAAATGTGACAGAGTGCAGTTGCTTCAGTGTCTGCACTGACAAGTTGTTCAAAGTGCTGGGGATGTCAATGATAGTGCCTTCATCCACACTACCCTCATTGTTCCCTTTTCTCTGTTCATGAACAGTCTCTCGACTACAAAAGTAAAAGAAAGCAAAGCGTCCTTTGCAATGTTGCGTTTGCCTCATTTCTCTTCACACGGCGATATCCAACACGTAGGAGACATTATTGTGCAGAAAACAAAGCAGAGTTATGGCACAGAACAGCTTCGCTACTCCACCCTCCTTTTCATCGCGCTACTTTTCTTGTCCTCCCCTGTTTCCCTCGCTTCATTCATTGTTTTGCTCCTAGTTTTAGTGTTTGATGCTCTGATGAATCGAGTAATATCTGCTTCATAGCTTTTTCAAACTGAAATGATGAGGTGGCAATCATAAAAAAGGAAATAGATTTAAAATTAAACTAACCTACTCGATGCAGGTGCCTGGCTGTTCTGTGGTTGGTTGAGAAAAAGCATACGATATTTGTGTGCTCGCTTAATTGAATCAACAGGGGGCCCATGGGAAATCACAGAGGGGGGTAAGAGTTAAGGAGGAGTGAGGTCAGAGAGTTAGAGCAGGAGGGATAAGGGGGAGATAACCCCCCCACACACACACAAATTCTACTTGTGTAATCATTACTTACTCATTTCCAGCTCAGCAGTTCATGATTACTCCATCAGTGAATCCCCCATGAAGAACAGGGTGAGCTATGGGAAAAACAGTCTATAAGGCCTTAAAGGAAGCCGAAAGTAAACCAAGTGACTCCTTTAACTTTATTGCTTTCTCATTAATGACCTCCTGCAGTTTGGCCCATTTCCTCTCCATTCATCTCACATTAGCCTCCTTTTGGCAGTCACAATTGTCTTGGAATTGTTCTCATTTAATACAAAGGTCTTAACTGTCAACATGCTGACGTTAAAAACACTAATTTCTTAGACATGCTATTTCTTTACCATGTACTGTGAGGAAGTCTCTGTTTTTTTCAAAGAGGACATATTTTCCCTTTAGATCTAACGGAAGGATCTTTTTTTCCAAGCACTAAACTGTACGTAAGGCAGAATCCTTATCTATCTCCTGGGTGAGAGCAACACTGCAGAGAAGTGAAGAAAAAAATGAAGTATATTTGCATAAGTAAAAGCAAACCCCCGGTATGATTTTCATAACTTAATTTCCCCTTTTCTTCTCTAATTTCTATTGGAGGTATTGTGATTTGGAGGAAGCTTTTGTTGGATTTCCCCCCCAACCCCCCCTTCATCCTAATGACCTCTTCGACTGCTTTTTACTCTCTCACACTCCGCTTTTTTTAAAACGGGGAATATATGGCCCGGTCTCAACTTTTCTCAAGAGTTATGACGTAAGCAGTGTGAAAGAGAGCTTTGGGCTAATTCAGTGTCTATATATGACCATATATGTGAGAGTCGGTGTGATGACGGGTCACTGCCCATCTCACAGGGTCCCTTATTTTCTGCAGATGCACTCTATTGAGGAGGCGACACGCGGCGGGACGCTGCTGGGAGGTAGTTACTATTTCTCCATTACCATAGAAACTAACACACTGGCTTTGAGGCGATCTAGGCCAGGGGTCCACTGACACCAACTTTCACACTACTCTAAGTCCTGACAAAACCCTAAATGAATCTCATCACTCTGAATAATACCCATTTGTACCCAGTTCAATGCCAGCAGAATTCTACGACCACAAAATAAAGAGGCCTTCTTTCTGAATGAACACAAGTTGGAATGCACTTGGGTGTTGATGTTGTGAGACAGGCATGCCAAAACTATGGTAATCAATAAATTATGATGAGAAATGCAAGAGAAAAGTAAGCTAGTTGATGAATGAAATCATCTTCTCCAAAAGTCATGTATGCTGTTGTCAGTTTAAGCCGTTTTCTATCTACTGTAGCAGGTTCATCAACTGCAGCAAAGGCCGAGGGACAGAGTGTAGACGAGAGGAGAAAAAGACACAGATGCCTTCCATTTTCATCCAAGAGGTTAGTCTAGTGATGGTAGATGTCTTCAAATATCTCATTCACAACCAAAGTAAACAAAAAAACAAACAAACGGAAAAAAAACTACTTACTGACACCAGGCTGAATTACTTCTGTACTTTAAGTCAGTTTTGGCTCTGTGCCAGACAAAGCAGCTACCTGTCCGAACTGAGGAGAGGAAATGGAGAGGAGGTGCAGAGAAACCTTTTTCTTTTCTTTTAACACAGTGCCAAGTGTCCATGATGATTGACAGTATGGCTGGGGCAGGACCTTCATCTGCTGCTGTGAGTGATGATGATGATGATGGTGGAAGCTGTGATAAGCTGCACTGCTTTCACATCACTGAGGTTTAGTTCTGAATAAGGAACCCAGTAAGTCTGAGCCATATGAACCAGTTGAAACCGCAGATGTTCCATTTACTGTAGTTCTAATGTATCTTCCCGAACAAAATCATCTTTTTAAAAGTGAGAACATGATTTTTAATCATCATTTATAAACAGTGAGTCAGCAGCTTTTTTTATTTTCTTAATTAGCCATCCACTCATCCTTTGGTTGGACTTGTTTGAGATACCATCAGCAGAAGAGAAGAGCAGGCAGCAGGCACACTTTGGCCAGGAACAGTTTTCATCTGATCCATCATTTCTCATTTCTGTTCTTTCTTTTTTGCTTTCTGCCTCAAACTCAAATGAATGAATGCTGCTCTAATATCCATCACTGTTCTGGAGTATGGATTTTTATTTTAGTAACAAATCACACTTTTTAGAAGAATTGAATCTGTTCACTCTCTCAGATTCCTGCTAATGACCGAATGGTTTTAGTAGTTTAAGAAGTTGCACGGTTGATATTCACATTTAAGGGAGTGCAAAGACCTGTGTTGTGCATGAATCTATGTGTGCCAGTCTGGGCCAAAATGCCAGGGCTGAGTTTTGTCTTTCTGCCCCTGCTGTTCGGTCATTTTGGGCAAGACACTCATCCTACCATGATGCACAACTCAGGGTCACAGGAAATTATCCCGCCTGTTCAAACTCACAATATTGAAGTCATATGTACATTCTTCATTTATACTTATCCAAACTGCATTAAAAGCTGCAAAACAATATTATTCAATGGCAAGAAATCTAATGAATATCTGCCTTTCCTTCAAATATTTGTTTACACAGCATTTCCCTTTGCACACCCGCAACTGGATATCAACACACTGGCCATTTTAAACGTCTATGGCAGCTTCATCAAAGAAATGCAAGAGAACATTGTCGGAGGAGGAGGAGAAAAGAAAGTGGGAGAGGGACAGAGTAAGAAAAGTCAACACTGGACTGACTTTAACTGACTGAAAAGAGCTCAGAGTGGGATGCAATATGGATGATGACTTAGACACCACTTGGGGGCACCTCACTGAGAACCGCTGCTAAAGTTCAATAGTGCCACTTTAACAACAGTTAGTAAATGTTTATAAATTAAAGACACTAGTTGCAGGAGCTTTGGGAGAGTAAAATCCTTCTTTCTCATCTGATATACAGTGTAAGTCTACCTTATGTCACCAGAGAACATTTTTCCACTCTACTCAGTCCATTTATTTGAGCTTTGGCAAAGGAAAATATGATGTTTTTGGATTGTGTTCACATATGACCAATTCTTTGAATGACTTGGCTTGGACCTTTATTTCAATCAAGAAAATTAATGTTTACGAAAAATAGATTAAAAGACACGAAGGTTTTACTGTTTAGGCTCTGAATGTGCATGTGCTTTCTCAATTAGCTACCGGAGAGATGAGTGGCAGAATCCTGCCTGTAATTAACACAGCATTGTCAAAAAAACTGAAGGTCTCATTGCCTGCTTTTAATCTAATGGGAACTGAGTATGTTTTGTTTTATTATGTACAAATGTGAACTGTGTTTTACCACAAAAAGTTTTTTCTTTGCCAAAATGATTAAGATCAATGATGATTGGTGGATCAGCGTGCACAATGTGTGTCAGGTACCTTTGAAATGAGATAAGAACACACCTACTAATTTGCACCTACATTGCCATCTGACTTGCAATGTGACTATTGCGAACAAATACATGATGATGCTGCTGAACCATATATTGTGCAGCCTTCAGCAGAACCCGGCTCAGGGAGGGCTGCTATCTACATCGCTCAGCTGGGTCGGAGAGGAGAGAAAGATGGAACAGGCAATCAAAACTTTTATCGAGTGAGTTCTGCTGAGGGAGAAGAAGAGAACTACATTAATATTACCCACACTGACATGTTTATAATGAGAATAAAGAGCAGGGAGATGAAGAGGAAGAGCCCAGTGCATCATGGGATGTCCCTCAGCAGTCTAAGCCTTTGGCAGCATAACTAAAGGATGGTTATCCACCCCTAACTATAAGATTTATTAACAAGGAAAGTTTTAAGGCTGATCTTGTAGAGAGAGAGGGTGCGCACACAAGCACAACCTGGGAGCTGGTTCCATAAGAGAGGGAGCTGATAATCAGAGGCTCTGCCTACCGTCCGACGATTGGAGACTCTGGGAACCAGTAATCTCTCCAATATCACTCTCCTTCATTCTTGTTCAAACTATTTATAATACTTTACTATGTTGCAATTTTCAAAGATCCCTAAAACAATTACAGGTCTGTGTCTTTGTTTTCTGTAACTTTTAGGACATTTAGGAAAACCAGCCAGTGTACTGCTGGTTTTCAGTTTCTGATTGTAAACCTTAGTGTGAAGAAAAGGAGACTGAATTTGACCAACATTTAAACAGTACTTTATATTTTCTTTGAGCTCCATTGTCTGCAGTTGCCTATGATGAACCAGTTTGAAGGCCTTGAATGACTGATGTGTTCAGGCTCCCTTAAAATGTATTCATCAGACATCAGACTGTCATCATTTCACATAATAATATTCTCAAAGTTGACAGATAGTTTACTCCAAATTACTTTTACCACTGTCCATCAAAGGTTGTGGACTTTGAACCATCTCTTCGTTTTGAATCCCATTTGTGGAAATATATTCTGCAGCTGCATGGCACTTCAAAAAAATACATATAAAAAAGTATCGATTTTTTTTTTGTCCCTTCTTAATGTATGAAGTATATATTACATGGTACATGTTATAATTGGGCATTGTGGTAGGTACAAGGTCAGAGTTCACAATTGATCCTCTCACCCCTGGCAGGTGCAGCTCATAGGAGTGAGAGGAGGCGGCCCCTCATCTCTCCCACCTCTTCACGCTGCTCAGCAAGAGAAAGGGAGGAGTGTAAATGAGTGCACTCCAGAAAGCCATCACCTGCTCCCTCCACCCTAAAATCCCCTCTAACTCTGCCAGACAGAGATATTCTACAAGCATTGCTCAGATTTCTGTAACTGTGATTAATGAGAGAGACAGTGAGAAGATGGACTGACAGTCAGAGAGAGGGAAAAGGGTTCAGTAAGAAAGGATTTTCAACTCTTACTATGCCTTGTTTTAGTGTTTTTATCTGTTTTGTTGTTTTCAGTATGAACACATTCATCTGAAGCAAAATGTACATTTGTCATGCCTATAGAGGGAACTGAATTGGAGTGGAAAGCACATTGAGTTTGTGCGCACAGAGAGCCCAAGGGAGAGGTTGTGTATTGATGGGCGCCCCTCCCAGCTTCTCCCAGATTCCCCATCTATTGTGACTTTGAGTGAATGTATCCTCTTGCTAAGGGCAGTGGAATGCGTCTTCTCAACTCGCGTGATGGATGGGGCCTTGTTTTGCACTCCTCCGCCCCTCCCTCTGAATCCCTCTTTCTCTCCCTCAGCCTTTGACTCTTTCATCACATCCTTTTATTTGGCACCAATAAAAGTCAGTGATTCTTCATCAGCTGTTGTGAGGATCTAAGGGCCGCTGTTATTTTTCATCAGGAGTGTGTCACACATCACCATTCAGCCCCTTCGTCACACAAATTCAGACATTGGCAAAGAGGCAGAAGCAGGTGGAGATACACCATCAATGAATTATTCAAATGAGACACTTGGCATGTCCTTTAAATTTAATTTAAATACTTGGTTAATGTTGTTTAGTGGGTTTTCTTCCATTAATACATATGAGTGATAGACTTTTTCCTTTTTCTTTCTTTTTTTTTTAACCTGAAACAGGTCCCCTTTCAACATTTTCTAATGTTCAAAGGCTGGAGTAGAGGCCAGACTTCCCTCACCTTGAGTGGTGCCACCTACCGGAGTTTATCCACATCTAAATAAGCCTATCTCATCCTCTCAGCAGTTGCCAGCGAAGTTTCGTGTTTACTGGAGTTATTTTCAAGAGTTGGTGTCAGCAAAAAGATAAGATCAAGGTGCTAACCTCATATCCCACCTGATGAAAACACTGTATTCCAAAATTAAATGTAAAGGGATTAAGAACCACTCCATCTCATCATCAGCCCGACAGTGTTGTTGCTTGGTCTGAGGCAAATGTTGAGAAAAATGGCACAGTCTGGGATAAATGGACACCTTTTCTTTTGTGTGCAAACTAAGAACAGTCCAACGATTGTTGGACATTGTCCATGATGACTGCCCTGGATTTGCAACTTTTTGTCCTGGCAAATGTTCAAGAACCTGGCCTGAGTCTGATTTGGACAAATGTGCACAGGCCCAAGAACTGAAAAGTCTTGGGTAACTACTGAGCTACTTGGTTGGTTTTGGACTACTGAGGCCAAAAGTTGAAAAGGTGAAGACTATCCAAACTATTCCCAGGCACATAACCAAAAAGCAAGTGAAGTCCTATTTAGGTTTGGTCAGGTGGTATCGCGGGGGTTATTCCCCATTTCTCTACAGTTACATCCAGGGCCGTAACCAGGATTTTTCAAATACCGAGGTCAAATATTACGATATATCTTATTTAACAAAAAAAATCCTAATATGGTGACTCTTCATACATTTTTTTCGAAATGTGAATGAACAGAGGTAAAATT
>JAVQJG010228463.1:0-24135 GCA_036024015.1 Craterocephalus amniculus
ATGACGCCAGCAGCTCCGCCCAAACCGTACCGTTCCATTTTCGATGGACCCACAACTGAAGTGGGGCCATAAATGGTCCGGAACAGGTCGGTTTAATGGGTCGCTTCCACAATGGAAACACTCAAAATAGCGACCCGACCCGTACCGACCCGCTCAGTGGAAACGGGGCATTAGTAGTAGTTTAGTCTGAAGTTTTCTAAATGTACTCCGCTTTTTATATCTTTTTAATTTATTTTTTTAAAATGTATTTATTTGACCTTTTATTTTACCAGGTAAAACATTTTAAACTAATTTAGAAACATGATATGTACAAGAGGTCCAAGTTGCAAAATCTTTCATTTATAGTGGACTGGACGTTTTTTCAGCTTTTGGGGGCTTAAGGCATTTTCTTTCTAATGTGAATGCAAAAATGTTTAAATGGATTTGGAGCAAAACTGTGCATAGAAAACGCATTTACTTTTTATGTCATTTGTATAATAAAATATTTCAGGAAACATAATATTGCACTTTATGCACAATACCCATACATAGTGAGAAAATTGTAGAAGACCATACAATAAAATCTAATTTCCTTGTCACGGTAGGATAACATTAGCACCATTTAACCCACTTACTTTTCTTTAGCTTAAAAAGCTGTTTAAACTGTAGGTGATGAAACATATTTACATATTCAAACACATTCTTCCTTTCTCTGCAAGTATTTATGTAACGCTTTAAGTTGGTGAGCCTTCCCCCACAATGACACCCTCATTTTCTTCTTTAGCCAACATAAATAAATAAGTCTGACAAGGTTGACTTCCTCAATTTATTTGGAGGGAATAAGTCTTCTTCTGCATTATGCTCCCAAGGAGATAAGCCTCTTCTGCATCTAGCACCGAAAGAAAACAAAACAATCCAAGTGGCGGCATGCAGATGTTGTGTAACCTTGTTTTACGTTCTTGCAGAAGTGGCACCGATCTGTCTCTGTAGTTCAGACATATGGAGAGTGTTGATTTTAAGGGAGCTTTATGACTAATTATTTGTAACATTTGATACCTGGATTAATTATGAAATGAAGTAATCAGGACAGCCCTACTTCCAAAGTCCATTTGGTAAACTCAAATACATTAACCGATTAGTAGCTTAAGTGTAAGATGTGCCAGGCTGTAATTTTACCAGCTCTGCTAGTAAAACTAATCTTCTCCTTACAGCTAAATGGTATTTTCAAAGCTCTGTTTAAAAGTTCCATTCATGTCTCCCAATCAAAAAGCACCAGGTCTACATTTCTTGGCTCCCCATGTTCTCTGACGACCTCACTTCCTTTTTGGATAAAGTGATGCAAACTATCCCACAGGCAGATAGATAAGTAGATATTTGATAGATACTGTAGATTCATGATAGTTATTTGTTAAAAGACTTAAACAACTGATGGTTGTTTTAACAAGTCAGTCTTTAATTGTTTTTGTATGAGAAATAGTCCCTCCTCCAGTGAATTTTCTAGTGTTAATTTCTTCATTTGTTTTTTGTTTTTCATTTTTATGTGACCTTTTCTTCTCCAAACTTTCTTTTTTACTTTGCAGACGCATAAACTTGCAGTTTGTTTTTTCTCTGCTCCATAAAAGAAGTTATCTTTTTTTTTTCTTCTTAGTTGGAAGAAAAACCGTTCCCCTATTCTTCTTTCAAAGAGCCGAGCTATACATTTACAAAGAGGTGGGGGATTTTCCACGTTAATCTACATTTAATATTCATTTCAAACTACATTTTCACTATTAATTAAAAGTAAACCATGTATTGTATGGTACATTATCTCTCTAACGGCCCCATGTGGAGATTATGAAGTGGAAAACTAATGGTGTAGACTTAGCATTTGGGTTTCGCCTGAGCCATTTACATATCTGTAAGGAGATGTGGATGTATGTGCAAATAAGCAGAACTTTATGTGTCCCATGCTTTCTCTGCCACCACCGCTGTCCTCCCCTCCCCCCTTTACAGAGGAAGTCAAAGAAGTGTTGCTTCTTTCCCCTCAGCTAGAGAAGGTAATGAGATTCTGTGCACCCTCTATTACAAGGAGGATGAGAAATCTGATTATTAAGGAGAGGCATGTGGCAGTAAGAAAAATCTGTTTGTTTTTTTTCTTATTGTATCACCCCAAGAAACAAAGGTGACCCCCGTGTTCTGTTCATTAAATCTTGCCTCGTCCAATCTATCAAAGTAAACTATCACAGTTTCTGCTTAGCTAATCAAAACAGGGGAAACTTGTTAGGTGTGCCTCAAAAGGACACATCGCATGATTTGGATATCACTTCACATATTGAGTAGGGCCTAATTCATGCTTCCTGCAGCACAATGAATGTGCTATGGACATTAGCATGTTGAGATGTTGTTTTCATACAGGAAACTTTTAGACAATGAGAATGAATTATGATCTCCATGGCAGAGCAAGTGTAATTATTTCAAGGACACGGAGTTGCTGCAGGTGTGTCTTCTGATGCAAATATCACCAAAAAATAATATATAATTTTTTGCTGTATATTGAGAGGCCACTGTTATTATTCTTTTTTGGTAAGAATCAGTGGGCAAGCATTTTGTGTGCAAGAGTTTTTATTCTCTTGGCTCACTCTTAGAAGTTTGCATGAGACACAAAATTAATCACTTTTTCCATAATGTGCACACATGTGTCAACACAATGAATAAAATGTAAAATTCTGAAATGCACGCCTCTTGAAAGAGAGCGTGTTTTCTTGTAATCTTGCAGTTGTTAAGAGCTATTTGCAGCGGTTTGGTGTGAGAGACTTTGCCTTTAGAGATGTGAGAAATGTCCCACACATCAACAAGCTGAGTCATCACTTTATGCCTAACCAGCCACGACTTGTGCCCATCCCACGTCTCAAATGTCACATGAGCTTATGTCAGCCAACTCTTTTGGCATCAGTACTGCACAAGACACAAATTGAACTAATTGGTTTACATGACAAAATAATCAATTTGTAAAAAAACCAGTGCGGGTTGTATAAAGTGTAATTTTTCCATGAATATAGTTTGTATTTAAGGGGATTTTTTTTGACACATGTATCAACAATAGATTTATACAATAAGTGCTCAGAATAATTGGCTCTCCTTACTTTCTGATTTGCAATAAAACAGTTTAATAGGCATACTTTAATCCTATTGTGAGCTGCTTGGACGCATGAAGTCTGCAGGAGCCGGTGAGAAATTGGTATTTATTGCTAAACTGGTAATCACACCAGTAACCTATCACTGCAGCCCTTTGCCATTTGACTGTGGCTGAGATGAGCACAGCAGGTCCACAAAGCTGACCTAGCTTAGCGAGCATGTCTGCTGTGACCCTGCAACCCGATATCCCCGCTGTAATTAATATGCACACTGAAATGCTCCATGTGCTGCCTCCAAAGCGATTGGAATCATGCGCGAGAAAAAAATGTAATCTTAAATTCTACACGGTGAGCGATTTAGTTAAGTGGCATCTGATTGCGGGCAAGTTCTCTATTTTTTTCCTTCCCTTTTAATGTTCTTTAAGATTGAGATTAAGAGTTTCTCCTCAAAGATGCAAATTAATCTTTAAAACTGGACATTTCCCAACATGAGGAGCACAGTGGGGTGACACTACAGCCCACCGAGTTCATTTTAATCCCTATGGGCAATTATACTTTCAAATGATATCCTGAAGTTAAATCATGTTCACACTTAATTAATTTAAACACTGTTTTTTCGGCATGAAAGTCTACTTCTTCTCCTCAAGACAAAACTGTCGTTTAATAGGATACAGTAGTCGTGGTGATAAGGATAGTTGTGCTTTGTGCTGTTTATTAATTATGTGTGCTTTTTTTTTCCTGTTTATGTTCACGTCTGTGTGGATGTGTTGGGGGATGGTAGAGGTAGATAAGACTGATGATCAGACAGTAATGCACTCTGATGACATTTCTTTGTCTTTTCTTATTTAACTGATGGGATCTCGCACGAGAGCGTTGGATTTAAAGCTCATTGTAAAAATAGTTATATCAAAGATGAACAGGCTTTGCAACAAGCAAGTTTTTTCTCTGAAGTCTAAGGTGCGCACTTTGGACATTTTCTGGTATTAGCCACAACTACGTTGGGCTGGGCATCACAGTCTAAAATATTGTTGCTATACATTTTTCTGATTTAATTAATGACATGTGTGGACTATTGTTTCTCATTTTTATAATAAATGCATTACTGTTCTGTCACTGAGTCCATTGTGACAAATAGGTGGGTGGATGGATATAAAAAACATACATTGGTGGCAGCCAGGGGGTTAGATTTTGAATTAATTGAGGGAAATGAATTCAGCGGTAATAGGGCCTGACAGCAGACTGTGGCAATTCTGATGGCAATGATTGATGGTTGATGTGCACACAGGCTTATGACAAATAATGCTTGTTTTGCTCCTGGTGTATTTTAAACTCTCCTTGTGTGTTCATTAAAAATAAATACATCATGTGAGACATACATAAATCCATCCCATTGTAAACTGAAGGAATAAATTCGTTAAAGAGATTTTTTTTAGAAAGATATATACAGCCAGAGCTATTTTATTACACATCAGCTAGTGTTTATACATTATATAAGTCTGTGAGTACTTTGAGGGAGGTGGACTGGCCACCTCTATGTCTGACCTGTATTAGAGAGCGAGCCCTATCACGGCTCTCGTCACGCTCCTGTAGTCAGAGACTTTTGACACCGGCGTAATGCTGATCAGATAGCTGTGTGGAGTCATTGCTTACATGTGTCACAACCGCCGTCCATGATCATGTCAGAGTCATGCTGGGCGCCAGAGCCGGGCTCAGGGCTCAGTAGACCTGGCTGGTTTTGCAGATGACATTTCCCCAGCATGAGCAGGTTGGTGGAGCTCCAGTTGCATCCTCCGCTAATGCACCATTGTGTGGGCCCCGGAGCACAGTGCTGGCAGCTGGAAGGTGGGGGCACAGGTGGTGCCAGTCCGTGTTAGCTTTACAGTACCTCCTGGTGTGTTATAAACAATCGCAGCACGTGTCGGCTTTGATAGCTCTGCTTATTAAAAGTCGACAAATAAGCAAATCTTTTTTGGAGCTCGCTCGTTGTGGAGATGGTGGAAATAAACTTGTTTTATCGTTTCTTTTTACCAGCAATGCGTTGGCATTGGTCAGTCTCACCTCAGCTGCTTTTATAATGTCATTTTCTTTGTGTTTTATGTGTCAATGGATAAACAAAAAGTCAATCTTGTTTTTAAGTGGTGCATGTTCATGTTTCTTATAGTTAAACATGAGCTTACTGTACGAACCAGATTGATTTATTGGTTCTTTGTGCCGGACACGATTATCTCCAGACTCTGGGGATGATCAGCCTGCTTCCCAAACAGGAATGTATACTGCTACACAGTCATGACAGCTAAATAGTTTCACTCAAGAGGTTGTCCCCTTGTCCCTCTTACCTAAGCCACTTGTTACAAGAGAGACATGGTATAATTGTACCCAGAGGAACTTGTAAGCCTATATTTTGAATCTGGTTCTCTTCGGGAGCGTGGTCCTTTGTGGCTTCTAAAACTGGGAGAGGGAGATTAGTATTCCCTCTTTGTTAGCGGCAGCATTAGATCGGAGCTTCGTAAAGTAGAGCATCGTTTAGAAACACTTATTTCCTCTGGAGCTTTGTTTCTTTCTCATGACTAATCTACTGCTCTTGCTGTGTTGAATGTTTTAATGCTACGAGGGAGCATGATAAATGTTGGGGAAAATAAGTCTGCAAATTTTTATAATTACAAGAAAAAATACCTTGTCGTGAATCTTAATTGCAAGAGTTTATGCTTTTACATTGGGAAATATCTTTACTTTTGATGTGGCAGGAGGAGCCGCACACATCCGAGCATTTTCAGCTCAGGTGAGCGTGCCTGAAAGAAGAGACAAGAGGGAAGGATCTATAAATGGCTCCTTCTTATCTTGTGTCTTCTGTGATGTTGGGGAGGGAAGGGGTTACTCACTGACCATTAGTGTGCTGAAGTGCAGTACATTCTATGGCCTGTCAACTCTTCTGCTAATGTGTGAGGAAATAACTCTATTTCCTACCCCAGTGAAAATTACCTGCTCTGGCATGATGAAAAGTGCACACTGTTCAAAAAGGTTTTCTTTTTCTTTTTTTTCAACTGAATTTGTTACAAAAGCTTCTTAATACTATTGTTAACATGGTGCATGCAATTAGTAATCACTGAAACTAAGGATAAAATGTCCTATTTCTACCACACTACTAAACTTTTTCATTCTTGTGTCATTGGATAATATTGCCTAACAAAGAAAAGCAAATGACAGAAATGCACATAAACAGGAAGGAATTACATAAATGAAGGAGAAAGCTATAAATTCTTCCCATCTTGTAAATGATTAAATAAGCAAACCAGATGTCTGAACTCAAAGACTAAAGTCACTTTCAGTTCTTACATTATTTGATGTGAAGGGTTTGGAATTTTCACAAATCTTTGAAGGGATTGGGATGAGTCTTATACTATACAATAATATACAGCTGAAAGTATAGGTGGCAAAATAGTTTCTGTACGAAGGAAATTCAATAGGAATAGATTATTATATTCTTTGTTAAAATATGCTTTTAATTTTGGATGTTGCAAACTGGCTAAACTGCTCATGATAGTGTCTTTGCTTATTGCTGGTGGTTATTGCAGTTTTATTTTCTCAAAGACTAATTAGAGAGGTCAGTGTGAAGAAAAAAAAAACATCCAGATGTCCTAATAATCCTCCTGAACAGTGATTTTCTAAGTAATTCAGAGTGGTGTGGAACTAACAAACCATGCTTGTGTTAAGAGTGGTAACTAGATGTGTGTGTTGAGGGCTTAACACCCGCTGTTCCTGTCTGTCCAACATCCCCACCACCACCCACCTCACCTCCATCCCCCCCAGGCCTCCTTCTCTCTTTTCTCTGTGCCCCACTCCTCCATCGAGCCAGTACAAACAGCATTATTTATGCTCAGCAAAACACCCCTTAATTACTCATGAACTGGCGCACGCTCCGGAGTCCGCCGCTCCCTACCTCCCACCATCAGCCATTAAACACTCCCTAAAAGCTTGCTATTTGATATTAGCACACTTGAGCCTTTGAGAAGAAATTAAAAAATAAATAAATCTGGGAGTGATTTGCATATGCACAGCAGCTGATATTTATACTCGGCAGTGCGTCCCTGAAGGGCTTGTCTTATTACCTCCATCCTCGGGTCCTAGCACAGAGACCAGCGCGGCAGGCAGGTGATTAATTCTGTGCTCACGAGAAGCCAACAAGAGATTTCTTTTCTTCCTTTTTTTTTTTTTTTTTTTGGTGGAGAACATTTGTTCGCTTCACTTTTTCTCCTTCTTGGATGTTTATTCTCATTTCATTTCTATTTTAGTTCTGTTACCTTTCAGGGTAGCTGTGATTTAGATAATGTTGTAAACACTGGCCTACATATCGTACCGCCATTGTGGGTTTTGGATGTTGTGATTTTGAAAGCTATGAACATCACCTTTACAATCAAGAGGTTAGTTTATGTCTGGGAAGACTCGTTTTCTATGAATTGATTTAGGAACTCTACATATTTCAGAGCATCATTGATGTTTAGTTGAGGAGATGCTGTTTGATGTGCCAGATACTTGGCACTTAAAGTTGTCATAGTCCGAAACCTCATTTTGAACTATTATGAACCATAAACAAATAAGAATTATTTTAATTACTTTCAATAAATGATGGAACTGTTAAGGTTGTGCTTGTTTTCTAGTGCTGAAATACCTGCTTAAATAAGGATCATCCTTAGCCTTGCATATTAACACTTACTGTATAGTGGGAAAGTAAGACGGGCTTTTATTGCCATTATTGATTGGCATTCAGATAGAGGCCAATTAAAAAAGGGTGTAGAAATAAAACAAAAATGCACTAATGTGCACAATTAAGGATAAGTGCTCCTTCAATGAAGATTTATGAAAAGTTCTTATCTTTGTTTTTATTTAACTTTATTTTAAATAAAACATATTGCTTATTAATTGAATTAAAACAAATTTGGAAAAGTGGAACCTGGCTGTGCCCTTTGTTCCTTTCTTCCTGCTTGAGTTTTTTTTTAAATTTCCTTCCTCTATAAAATTACATCCACAATCAAAGTAGCCTCCACTACTGCTGTCCAGTCACACTAAGATATTCCTTGTCCTTGATTTGGTGCAGGCTCTGCTGCAACAACACACCCAGCTCTTGGGGAATCCAGAGGCTCAATGTATGGAAAGGAATTTCCCCTGTAGGACAGAAAAAGTCTAAACGTCTTCGTGTTGATGATGTGTTTTGAAACCAATTAAAAGAAGTAATCGCATCATTTCTTTTTTACCTTTTTAAAAGATTGCATCAAATTCGCTTCACCAGTGAACTGAAACCCGGCTACATTGTAAAGTTTGCCCTCTGTTCCAACTTGAGAGGATGTAGCACTGTCAGGAGTCTATTGGCACAAACCTGCTTTCTTTTATTTTCCTTTTTGAAAAAAAAACCTTTTAAAAAGCATGTATTTAAATATCAGAGTAACAAGTTTGATTTCATAACTAGCTATTTTACATTTTGACTGCTGAGCCATTAGCAATGTGATGACATAAAAGTTAAGTTACTCACAACTTGGTCAGCTATGGTCAGCTCTCAGCCAGCAAACAATTCTATTTTTCTTCCACTTTCCGCTACAAAACATTAATTACCTTTTACATCTTGCCTTTTAAAAGCTGGCCCTCCCTCTTGCTAGACCTTCATTAGCTGAACCGCCAAAAACACCGTGTTCAACTTTGTCTCTAATTACATCATCAGATCCAAACAGTAGAGCCATCAGCTGCTCGCTCAGTGTGTACTATTTAAAATCCCTCTGTCTAATTACTGCTTTACTCCCACATCCCTATGACATGGCAGTGATAGATCATTATTTTCCCCTGCAATTTGTTATATTCTTTGCAATATAATTGGATCAGATTAATTATTATGATTAATGGATTCTTGAATTTCTCTGTGCAGCCATTAATACTAAGGGCTTAAAAAAGGGGATGTTCTCAAATTTAAGGTGCCTGAGCAATGCAAGCTGTAAAGTCCAACAGTCTTGATAATGTCTGTCTCCTCACCGGAGACTGTCTCAGTCCCTTTTCTAGAGTTGTTGACACAGAACTTCAGGTATATCTCTCCTCTTTTTTTATCACCCTAAGTGGTTTCTACTTTTTAGAACTTCTTCATATTATGAATGAGATCACAGTTGATTAGGTATTTTTAATATTTCATAAACAATCAGGATTACAAGATAGTTTTAAAAAATTCCTATTACTATTTTGCCAGAAACACAATGTTATGCGCTTAATAGAGATAAGAAGCTGTCCTGTTACATTGGATTGCATCCACTGTAATCTTAACGAAGTATGTCTGTCTGTATGAAGAATTTCTCTCATGTCCAGAGGCATTATAATAATGTCACAGCAATGAGCAGGCCTTTATTTACTACTGTCCATTTCTAAAAGGGGACTGTGGTCCGTTTTGAGTTCAATTTCAATCTAAAGTTTATAACATGATAGTTTATTAATGAGAGGCAAAATTGTTATCCAGTGCCCTAAATCTATACCCTGGTTGCAATTTAGCTCTTCCAAAAAATACTGTCCAGTTATGTTGGATGGACGCTAGTCAATTCCGTGCGCATGGGAATGGCTCATTAACCGGGCAAGGCAAGCAGTGTGCGTTTGTATATGGCTGCTGTTGGTGGACGTGTAGAATGGATTTATGGTGTCACTCAGCCCTGGAGAACGACTAATGAGGGTGCGCAGGCTAGCAGCGTCCGAGTGGGGTAATTCCACCAACCATCCATCCAGCAGAGAAGGGGATGTTGGGTGGCGGCGGGGGGGGGGGAGTGGGTCTGTGGAAGGAGGACACATCCCTCATTACGTGAGAGTGTCTCGGGAGCTTTCTTTAATATTTTAATAAATAACATCAGCCCAACAAGAAATTAATGAATAGTATCATTAATAATGAGCCCCAGCCTTGTAGTGATAGGACAGATATTAAATTGAACCACTGTGGGGAGATCTCCTGAGACACAGGATTCTTCCAGCAGCAAACAAGGCCAATGAATGAGGCAGCCGTCCCTCTGTGCCAACAGCTTTTACAACAGGTTGAAAGTAATAAAGGAGGATTTTCCCAGCGATAAAGTTAAGCCCTAGGAAATCTGCTCATGTAGATCGCTACGAAAGGCACAGCCAAATGTGATCCTTAATTAAACTTTAATCAAGATAATGCTGTTTGCAGGGGAAGTAGTTTATAAAAAAAAGAAGGGGGAAAAAACGGTGTCCCCAGCCCCCAGTTTCCATCCAGTCAACCTCCCAGCTTCATATTGTAGCGGTCATAACCCCACTTATCCGCTTCTTAAACTTGTGTGTGTTTGTTTTGTTTGTTTTCATTTGCAAAGCCCAGTATTTCTTCTTTGTGTTATTTAGATTCAGGATTACATTTGTCAGGATTTCGTGATTTTTGTCATCCTTTAAGTGGTCTTATCTTTTTCTTTGCTTGATTCAGCGAGATTATCATTATACACTGTGGCTATGTAATCTAAAGAAATGAGAGCCAGTCTTTGGGTTTTGAATTTTATATCAAAAGACTTTGGTCAGGCCGATGTTTGAATATGAACAAATAAATGTCTGTTTTGCTCAATTGTGAGTTTGCAACTGAGCAAATGAGCTGGGATTAAGACTTTAGCTTGAGGTTTAAATAGTTCAAAACTTCATCTACACGCTGGTGAAGATCACAGCAACACTCTGTTACAACCCATGACTAATGATATTTGCTTTACACCCTGCAAATATTATTATAACTAACAGAATGATATTAATGCTTTTTTATGGAGATTGCTTTCTTGTAATTTATGCCTCTGTTAAGCTACTAAATCTCTGCTATGCATTCTTGTTAACACATTGCACAAATGGATTGCTGGATATGCAACATCTTATCTCAAAGGTAAAATACATAAATTTACACAGCACATTTGGGTCATGTCATGTTCATTTACATAAAAGGATGCATTATCAAAGCAGGTAAACTATATGAGCCAAAGTGCTTACACTTAATCATCGATCTGTTACCTCATTACAAATGAAAAAGTTCATTTATGTTTGTGAGATTCTGCATTATTTTGCAGGACTGCACACTACGAGACTGAAGAGTTTAATGTGGCGTACGGCCTATGTTAATTTGTCTTTTATGTGTCTTAAAGTCATGATGCATGCTTAAATCTTAGCTGCAGCGGTGAAATAATTCCCCACACTCTGAAATTCTGGCTTTGAGTTAAAACTTCAACACTGAAACTGTATCCAAACTTGGAAACTCTATGATGTTCCAGGAAAGCTTTGATTAAATAGTTAATAATCTTTTGGATGTCTACGGAAATTCTTAAATGAGTAGAATTTAAATGGCTACTTTTAGAAGGGCCAAATTTTGTTTGTAGAATCTGGCATGTGTTTTCTGTTCAGATCAGACCATATGTCCATACCACAAATAATATTTTCTCATAACCTGCTGTTTAAAAAAAATACCCATATTTCCTTCATAATAAAAAGTGGATTACCATGAATCACAGGAAAGCATCGCCAGCTGTCACAGAGAAATGAGACCATGCTGGCCAGTGTCAACGATGACAGGCAGGAAAAAAACACAATAGGAAATTAATAATTAATTAGCTGATACTTGTTTCTGTGAAGTGCAGAGGGGCTATTGGTCAATTCTGAGTTCTAATGGGATTTTTAGGAACCTATTATAATTTGTCATAGTATTTTAAAACATTACTCTTTTTTGTTTTAATTTGTTCAACAGGTGAAAAGCAATATTGATAACATGCTACTTGCAAACACTTTTTCTCTTTTTCTGTCATTGTAATGTATCATAACTTAATATTTGCATTTTAAAAAATTTCAAGAGAAAGCAATAATGTTTTTTCTCAGAAGTTTTGTCTTATAGATCTGGTTGAAGGATATAAAAGGAGAAGCTGTCTTGCTGTATTTGGTTAGAAAAAAATGGAAGAAAAAAGGGACAGTGGTAGTCGTGAGTTAAAAATGCTGCGGTCTTCACCACCTGAAGAATTAGTGTTGGGGTTTGACTGATTACAGTGCAGCCACTGCTTGTTTGCTTGCCTCCTCTAAAAGCAAAACTCAGCAGAACATGGCTTTTTCCTCCTTCTCGTTGTGCTTTCTACATGAGTAATTACATCCTTGATTTCTGAGCTGCAGCTTGCACAATAGGAGCAGACGCTCCTCCTTTGACAGAGTAGTCTCCACTATAGATATTCTCCCCTCTAGTTCTCTAATTCGGATGTAATGATAAGTGTGAGGGTGTATGTGTTCACGCATGGCCCTGTGTGTGGTTTAAAGACCCAAACTACTTTTGAATTGCACTTCTGCAGCTCCTGCAGAAAGCTGTAGGAAGCTGCCCAGACAAAGACAAATCACAAGCTCTACAATTTCCATAGCGCTGTACATCTTTTAATCATAACGACTAAACAATGAACAACACTGGGCTCCTGGCATTGGATTAACAAGCACAGCGAGGCTCCTTTTTTGCCCCCTTCATGCTGCTGGTGGAATGACTAATGCATACAGGGTCATGGTGTAAAACTGTTGCCCCAAGGTCAGCATACTGACACTTAATTGTTTGTCCTGTCATGTGTCACTTCCTTGAAATTTCATATCTGACCCTTGTTAGCCCCGTGTTTCAGTTTTAATCCCCAGTGTGACAGAAAGATCAGTTCTGTGCTGTGATCAAGATGTGTCAGCTTACTTGTGTTGGGTCCTGTCATTTTGATGCAATGCAGACCACAGATACTTGTCTGTTATGTGCAGACTGAGGCATTGTCTCAGTCCTGAATGCTGTTTTCACAGATCAGTTAGATGTTCCTCCCAGGGCATCAACAATTTAACTCAAGACAAAAGTGTTAGACAGTTTGATTTACAGTAACGCTTTTCTCTAATAGGCCACAAAACAAATTAGAAAAGTATATTTTCTTCAAATTCTAAGTTGAATAACCTTGAAAAGAGTTGTTACTCCAAATTATGACCTCATAGCTATATGTTGAGAATGCACCTTATGTTATAGAAACGTGATCGTTAAAAATACAAAGCATACTAAAATTGGCTTTGTTGAAGATCTTTCCTCAATATGTGGCTTATTGTCATATTAGCCTTTGTGCTTTGAGAATAAGTGAAAACCAATACAAATTAGCTTATGAATACAAAGCTACATCAATCAAAGAACACATGCAATATTGCTTTTTCACTTGACAGCTGCTGCAGGTATATAGTTACATAAATTAGTCAGTTTTTAGGAGAGGATAAAATATGTTTTTTGTGACATGTTGCATTTATTACAAATGTATTGTCTGAATCTCTGATCAATTTCTGTATAGTACAGGAGTTAGCGCAAATTATTTTAGCATGAAGGGTTTGGATTTGCAATATTAAACTTGTGCTTGCTGTGTTTTTAGGTCATACTGGCCTCCTCTTACTGTCCAAAGATGCCTGTTAGACTGTTTATTGTTCTAAATAGTCTGAGTGGGAGCAGACGTACTAAGACTATTTAGAACAAACTTTACAGATTCCCATGAAACTGAATACAATGCATCAGAGATTAAATGATTATTACCAACTCTCTCATTTCTGAATCATCTGTCTCTCCTGCTCTAAAAATATTTTTTTCTTTTATTCATGAATGAGGCATATGGTTTTTAAATTAAATGAATTTGAATGTGTGATTGCTCTTTTCCCCTCATGGTCTTTGCATTCTGTAAAGTTGTCAGAATCTTTCGATGCATGTTCTCATAAGCTCTTAAATCTTCTTTTCTCTGTAAACTGTTTCTGTTGCCTTGCAGTCACCTGCAAAAATATGCTTGCAGCTAATCACTGTGTACTGTTTTAACACAATGATTAGGTGCATTCATGTGCTCCTCACATGTGGAACAAACTCCCAGAAAGCTGCAGGTCTGCTGAAACTGTCAACAGTTTTAAATCAGGGTTAAAAACTTTTCTATTTGTAGCATTTTATGAGTGGTTTTTTCTAAGGGTTTCTTTCTTTCTTTCATTTTCTTATTTTGTAATTTTACTTTTTTTTCTTATTATTGCTTTCTGCACCTTGCTGTAATGTTTCTAATGTTTGTATGTAAAACACCTTGAATTGTCATGTACATGAAATGTGCTGTACAAATAAACCTGCCTTGCCTTAACAGAAAATGTAAAAATAACTTAAAGGATTAAAATAAAATTCAAACATTTCCAAAAAAGAAATCCACTGTCTTTCATCCAAGTCTTGTGCTTAAAATCCTTGCGAACTCTGTCATCTACAATTTATGATGTCTATTTTTCACCACTGCAGTTTCCCATGTGCAACACACTGAGGGTATACCAACCAAAGACTTAACAAATGATGTGCTTGTGTTTGTATGAATGTATTGATCAGCACTCCATTTGGGCAAATATCTTTCTTTATTTAGGATGGCAGCCTTGCAGGCAGGAACCCTGTCTCTCTTCTTCATGCCATGTCTTCTGCTTTTTGCCTCACTGACTTTCCTAACTGCCCCGCTTTATTGAATAAATTCAGGCTGTCACTTCCCATGCTGGTAGAATAACTCAAATGCAACACATAATAATACAGGAAAAGTAGGATAAAATAATCCTGTCATGGCTGTAAAAGTGATTGCTTGAAGCCACAGTCGGCAATCAATACACTAATTCCATAATTTATACTCGCAGCAATCGAGGAGGAAGGAAGCTCTGATATGGTATTTCTTGGCTCACTGACCAACTTTGACCTTCAATAGAAGTGAAGAGTGGGATTATTGTGTTGTTCGGCGCAAAGAAATCACCTACAAGTGTTCAGAGGCAACGTCTGACATTTTATGTTCAGGACCAAAACCTAAACTGATTAATTCTTGGTAAGCACCAGCTCTTGAGCCTTCACTATCTTTATGACAGCAAATCCCTGACACTCAGCTGACAGAGTGAAACATAAAAGCTGGCCAGTGATTTTCTCTAACTTATTTCTTCTGTTCTTCTTTTTTATGGATGGGAGAAGCACTTTTCTTTTTTACCCTGCAGCGAGATGAATTTTTCACCAGTGCTAATATCAGCTCCTCATTCTGTCTGCTTCTCATTTCAGAAGTTGCCAATCATATGCTACTCCATTTTCTATTAATTATGTCTTTTTATTGACCATTTCGGCCTTCACTTTGTCCCTGAGGCTGTATGCAGGAGATGACCTCCCTAGGTTTTGCTGAACACCACAAAATATTATCTGTTTATGGTTAGAAATATTGATATTAAAGTAAGATCCAGGCATCTTCGGGTCTTCATTATATCTTATCTCTGTATGGTTATTTGTAATTTGCTCAAAGATTGCATGCTGCTGCTCTAATAAAAATTTCTCTGTGGGACAAATAAAAGATTATTCTATTCTGTTCTATGAAGCTTTACATGAAAGCCATGAAGTGCATAATTCCAGAAATCATCAGAAGTTTCCCTGAAAAGAAGAAATTGATTGCAATTAGCCATGGGATTTTTTTCAAGTGTTTTTCTGCCCCCTCTAGTGATGCTAATAACTTAATGATCCCTAAAAATGCATGCAATTTGCCTCGATTAGATTTAACCATATTGTGTACTTATGTGTTACAGATTTCCAATCACTGAAGGTCTGATTGAACATCAGTCATTGTATAGTAAATAATGCCATCAACTGCCATAAAACACCACCGGCTATTTCAACACAGCAGAATATTATCCATTAAATTGACGGAGGACAGGATGAAAATAGTGATGAAAATAGAGCTATAAATTTTCATATATAATAGAAGAAAGCAGGATCAGTATAAACTTCAGGATTTAGACTATGGATATCAAACTCCAGTCCTCGAGGGACACCGTCGACCGGGTTTTAGATGTTTGCCTGCTTCAGCCCACCTGTTTCTAATTAACATAGGACGTGATCAACAACTGTTGGGTCCACTTAATTTGAATCTGGTATGTTGGGGCAGGGAAGTACCTGAGACCTGCAGGAGAGCAGCCAAAGTTTCAGATTTTCCATTTAGATTCACTTTTCAGTGTAAGGATTATGCAATCCAGACACCAGGATAAATGAAGCCATTTCAAGCCAATACATCTAATCTAAGCAGTTCCATGGCAGTGGACATGATCTGGAAAGCTTGTGCATTGGTTTGACTGGGACCTCATTACTTCCCTTATATTCACTCAACAGACACTTTTATCTAAAGTTACTTAAAGTAGGGTGTACACTGAGAAACATTGTAAGGTTCTGTGTCTTGCCTGAGGATACTTTGACATTTTGCACCAGGAAACTTTAGGTTGGGAAAAAATCAAATTTTTAAATCAAATTACTGAATACAAAGTCATCTGCACACACCCACACCCTCTGAATGTGATGTCTCACACATCGTTGAGCAGCACCAGGAGGATTGCATGGACATGCTCTGCAGTGGTGCATAGAAACAGATGTTTGCTGCATAAAAAACGGTTTTTGATTTAATTTTCCATAAAATTAGAGGAAAGGCTTGTCAGTGTGTGACAGGGATAGGCAGAGTAGGGGCATCTGCTTGGATCATAAATAAATATATACCATATACATCTTCTTATTAAGCAACTTGCCAAACTATCTCAAGCAACTTTTAGATTTTTTTTCTTTCTTAAGGTTTGCTTTAGGATCAGGCAAAGTGTATTGGTGTCACTTGTTCAATAAAAAACTTAAAGGAACTCTTGTTTTGTTGGGATCAACCTCAGTAATCTCAGCTTCAACCACAGTCACTCCTAAGTTTAACTGTATCCTCACAGTATCGGTTTAAATACAGAACCTCTGTATTTATAGTGTGTGTGATCTGTTTATAGATGGAGGAGGTCTAACTCAGCAGGGATAGGTGCCAGTGGCCCATGAGACCCCCAGCAGGTTATTGAGAACAGAAGGAGCTGGAGCTGTCATAATGACCACTAAATGTCTGTAGTGTTCACTTACAGCAGGAGATTGGCAAGGAGTTGCCTATTAGCTGGCTCCTAGTGGGGTATTGCAACTGCAAGTAAGGCAGAAAATTCTTGGAAGCAGAGATAAACAGATAAGCAGACGTCTTTATAAACTTTTTTCTACACATGTATTGAGGTGAAATCTATGCAAGCACTTGCTTTTTTTCTGTACATATTATCCAAGCACAGGCCACCACAGCAGTGGGGTCTTGGAGTGGGGGGTGGAGGGGGAGAGGTGTGACAGACAGAGGTCTCACCTCACACTTCACATCCCAAATAGATTAGAGGAATCTCTCCCAGATTCTGCCTTTCCCATCGCTGCCTGAAGCAGACTGCGCACTTGTGAGGATAATTAAAATTGATGATATAGAATGACAGAGACATGATTCTGCCTGCAGCAAGAGCTCTCTGAAAACCGTCTAAGCATACTGTCGTGCCACAGCTATTCTGTTGGACATGACTGTTTCACCTTACTTAACTGATGTTGAGTAAATATTCTTTTGTATTTAAATGTTATTAACAAAGGGGAATTGGTTTCTTTTGAGGAAAATGTGACCTTTAACCATGTGAAGCTTATTGTCGCACGTTTTCCACAAGCAGTTTCAGATCTTTTTCATTTCATTTAGTTTTTGTTGATGTTGTTTGTTTTTTTAATATGATGTTTTTTTGTTTTTTTGTTTTTTATTTGAATTTGCTTGTTTAGGTATATTTGTATTTTTGTTTTGGTTGATTTTCTCTTTCCTTTTGTTATTTAACTTATTTCTTTACTGCTATTCATTTATTTCCTTTTTTTATATTTTTATATTTTTAATTAATTGTTTTTAAACTCATTGTAATAACACACATTGTATTCACACTTCAGTATAATAGGAGGTGTTATATGTTCATATTTTTGCCATCAGTATATTTTTTATAGCTAGTTCCTTCAGTCAGTGTCTGCTTACAGCCATATGTTTAGATTATGTTGCACAATGTGGTTGGTTGTGTATGTATACTGTATTGATTGTGTGATTGTTTTTTGTTTGTTTTATATAAAGAATTAAATTCACTATGTATCAAATCATGTTCTTTTCAAAATTCTATTCATCTGGCTGGTGCTTACTGTACTTAGCTATGAATCTTCATTAGATCCTCCCCCGTGCATATACAGGAAAACAACTTTTGAACAGGTGATCATTGACCATTATATATTAATTATACATTAATGGTTTAAATGAGATGCAGAGACGTTTTGGCACAACTTTGCAGAGGTTGTGTTGAAGTATCTGTGACACATACCATATCATAACAGCCGGTTTCAGGTGTGGACATTTTATTGATTTTAAGGAATCTAGGTTAACACTATGTGTAAAATTGCCTTTTTGAAATAAATATTTCACTGTTACAGCTAACATGAGCATATGATATGAGATCATAACACCTCAAATTAATGTGTGCCAGATAATGGTACAGTACTGTACAGCAAGTCTGACTAATCAAAAAGAAAGTTGGTCCTGTTCAAACTGATCTTAACATGTGCTCTGGGAATGTGATCAGTTCGATGTGAACACAGTGAGGAAACATTGGGAATGCATTCCCATCTGATCCCTCAGGGCCCAGTCAGAGATGGTATGATGGCCTGGTGTATAATAGAATATGTATTCATCCCATGGATGTTATACAAGCTGTGAGATTGTTATTATTTATTTTTTGTTTTCTTTGATTGAAAGTATGCATTTCACAATATTTGAACTTATATTCTTAAAACATTTTTACATTGCTCTGGTCAAACAGACACTTATACTGAAAATATAGGCATATATAATATAAGGCAAAAACCAGTAAATGCAGTATTCAGTGTTCAGATTGGTTAGTTGCTTAAATTCATGAATGGAAAAAAATACCTATTTACATACGTGCAAACACACAGACACACACACACAATTAATTATTATGATTTCTTTTTAAAAAAAAGACATTGCTTAAAGTAAAGTAAGCTTTACATGCTGCTTAGGCATGTCAAATGAAATTTAAATTATACTCATATGTAGAACTTCTAATTGAGAAAAAAAAACATAATCTTGAATATTATAGAAATCTGTGCCATTCCATTTTCTTCCACTTGTGTACAGGTGAGACGATAATGTCAAACTAATTATTTCAGTGAAGAGTATCAGAATAGGAGAGTGTTTAACTGCTGAATATTCATGAGTTTCAAAAGTTTGATGTGAACAATTTAGCCGTCTTTTTTTACACTTTGTCACTAATTCAGAGGATGTCCCTTTCTAAATAAACTTCCGACTGATTTTTTCCTAATCAGCTGAACTTCTTCAGTATGTACTGGCTAGCTCACAGACAAGGGTCATTTGATTATTCATATCACATGTCACTTCTAGTCCTGAGTGGGAACAGCTTGCTCCTGTTTCTGGTTTATTTGAAGGAGCTGAACAGCTGTCAATAAGATGAGCAAGGGGACGAAGGGCTAGACACGGGCATGGGGGGGGATGGTGAGGCGCTAAACCCCCACCAGGGTCTCTCTAAAGATAAATATTGATTGGGCACAGTTTTAATTACTTCCTTAAATTGAGCAATTTTGGTTTTCCCAGTTGGCTCCCTGTGAAAAATCCATGTCGGATTCCACATTGAGGGAAAAGGAGAGAGTGAATGTTGGCATACCATAAATCACTCCAGATACATAATTCATTGGAAGCATGTGAAAAGGACAAGACAAGATGCTTTGGATTATTGAAAACAGCATTTCCACAGGTCTGTAGTGCGATCTCCCTCTTTGTTTGCATTGCCCGCAGAAATGTGTTACCTCATTCAGCGTGCACTCACATCTCAATGATGCTGAGGGATGCTCATGCTTCCTCCCCATTATTATTCTCATGCTGTTTCATTTCAATCTAATCCATTTTAAAAGATACCTGAATCAATCAGGTGTCAATATTTAACTGGAAACAGAAAATGCTCACTCAAGACTTGCATTTTTCTTGTTGAAATTATGCTGCCTTTCAAATCTGCGGCAGTAGGCCACTTCTTTCCCTTGAGATAAGCATTCAGCAGAGGTGGTGTCCCTCAATTGTTACTGGTATGATTTAGAATTTAACAGTTGTTCAATCACTTCTTTGCAATGGTGTTGGCTCCCAATAAGTGGGTTCCTGGATTACATTTCTTCTGAAGCCTTTCTTTGTAGAGTTACCGTATCTGCATGGCAGTTTTGGATCCTCCAGAAGTGTGTATACATTGTTAAGTCCTGTCCATGTCTTTGTTTGACCTGCGATCGACTGATGACCAGACATCGCTCTATCAGGAAAATAGGGTTGCTTTGTAACTGCACGCTGTAAAAGGCAGCATCCACTCCTGCCTGTGAACTGACCTGCAGACCCTCTTTGGCTCACAAATAGAGGCAGGACAGCCTCCTGCTGTTCATCTCCTCCAAGTTTACCCAGACAGACCAACACTCCTGATACCCAGCTCCCATATTACCGAACAGGTTTATCACTGGAATTACTCTTTTGAGGTTTCGAAACAAGGCGTTACTTTGGCGGGTTGTAAAGACCCCCGTACTGACCTGTGCATGGAAGCATGAGAGGGGGACTTTTTATACTCTGTTCTTCAGAGATTCCACCAACAATTGGCTTGGAAAGTGAAAGGTAGCACTAGCTAGAGCGCTGACCTTAATCTGAAGGGTTGTGCTGTTATAGGAGGAGGTGAGTCTGGTCAGCCGTGCTTTCCCAGCCCATTGTCCATCCATAAGATGATGTGGAATGCATATAGAGTAAATCATTAAATGTAGATACTCCAAGTAGCATCTCAGTCACCTGGGAGCAAAAAGGAAGTGTTTCAGGCTGATCTGGATTGTGTAGTTGGTCATGTGCAGAGCAGATTGTAGGGAAAGTGGGGGACACTGCTGACTTGGTTTCTTTACTAACCACAGACAAAAAAGAGACACATCTTTTAAGTTTAGTTGGCGAGAGTTTTTATTGTTTCATGCTATGCAGGGATTTTTCATATTGTTATTCATGTGGGTGGATCAGCATATAAAGTGAACATCAATAGAATAAACACTTTGCCTCACCTTGCAAATGATGAGGGTTATTCTTAAACAAACCACAGTAAATAAATAATGTGTTGAGGAAGTGTTTATTCTCAAATCCATAAATTACATCTGCAGGCCCCTCCAACTCTCCATGACATCAGCGCAAGTGAGAATCCCGCCTGTGATTATGTCCCTCTACTTCTTATGCACCAGACTGACAACTCCGCCGGAGCGAGGTGTGAGGGGGGTTGGTGGGGTAGACGAGCCGCTCGCTCAGAGTGCTAATGGATGATTGGAGGCAGGATAGGAGGCTTCAGTTGTGTCTTTCATCCTAGCCTGCTTTTGACCCAGAGAGGCAGCGGTAATCAGTCCGGCAGAGGGGGTAATCATTCCCCGTGTGCAGACTCTGATAAGTTGGAACACCTTCCCTCAGCGGTGGAGGGAGCTCCTGCGGCCTCCCTGGTTATCGCTGTCCCCGGCACCCCTTCAAGAGGCTGCGTCGCCTCCTCTCCCGAGCTCAAAGGCTCCATCAGCAGCAGCTCTCTGCTCGGCTTTCATCTGCGAAAGCACATAAGCCGGTGAAAGGGAGGAAAAATAAACTGCTTTCTATCTCTCAAATTGTGATCTTATGAATTCGATTTGGTCACTTTTAAAATGTAGCTGCACAATTTGTTATTTTTTTTCCTCCCCTGTTTCCCTTTCTCTGCTAATATCTGTGGAGATAAATTGGTTCGATTGACAGGCTCATTTTTTGTTGCGGTTGACTCTGTATTTATGATAAGGCGGCAAACTGTGGTCACCTGAAGCGGCTGAGAAGTTCTCTGAGGCTCGAGTGCTGCTGCCGAGCAGCTTTCATGTCGGCCACTGTGAAAATTGTTTGGCTTATTTTGTTGAGGAAAATCCCCATGTTTTGCTTGATTACATTTTGTTATGGTTTTCCTCCCATTTTCCCGACAACTTCTTAAGCCTGCCGAGATTACTGTTTAATAGGGATGATATTGTGCTGGCTTTATTGGCTATTTGCAGCTGCACCGCTGGTTCATTTAATAGCCCCGTTGGTTGTTAAAGGGATTACACAGCTGCCACACTCTGGAGTGTACAGAAGGCCTCTGGTGGGGAAGAAAAAGACTATTGCTTGACACAAGAAAGCAGAAAGGGAAATCATTTTCTCTAGTTTTTCAGAAACATGTCATCAGACATGCAAAGTTTTGCCTGCCACATTTAAATTACCTGTTTGCCCCTTTGTGATCTGGCTCTGATGATTTCCCATTCCATATCAAAGTGACCTTTAGAAGGCCACAGGCACTACCCACCATTGATTGAACAAATTGATCGCCATACATTCAAAGGATATTAATTAGACATGGAAAACAAGTGAATGAAAACAAATAGCTTTTAGTTTAAATGCAATAGCAAATAATACATTGAGGGCGATTTGAGAAATCTCAATAAAACAAATAGCTGAAGTCTATTGATACTCATGCAGGAACTTTGAACGTTTAATGGGATTTGACGTGAATAATTACAAGTGTTGTTTTCCTAACAATAAAATCTGACCATTATTGTTTTATGCCTTCATTAATTCTTATTACTTCTTTTGGGAGCAAAATAAATCACCGTTATTAATGATGCACTGTAGTCTGAAGGATCAATATGTGACATGACTGAATCTGTCATCGCTGGATGTTGTACTTTAGTGGCATGTGACTTATCCATGTCAGCAAGAGTTGCCAAATAGGTTTCAATCCAGAGAGGGCAGAGTCATGCAATTTGAGCCAAAGCTAACAGCTGTTAACTACACAACCTTTGGGCTATGAACTGCAGCTCTGTCCATTGTCAGTCTCTCCACAGTTAAATATTCCTGGAGGAATTTGCTTCAACAAGGCCATACATAACGGGTGAAAACCCTTTACACCAATATTGCTCTCAAAATTGGCAGCATGAGAAGGAGGGACATGAGGGATGCTTGAGAGTGGTAACCTATCCCTCTCAGCCCCCTGGGAGCCACTTGGCCAGCTTTCATCCACATAATTATAATAAATTTGACATTTCATAGATAATATTGATTTCTTTATTTTAGCATTTCACCATAGGTGACAGTCTAGTGTCAAGAATGAAATTTCTATTGATCTTCTGCGCATTAATCCCTCATGTGTATGTGATCATTTTTATAAGACCTTTTACTGCACATAAATCAATATTTCATATTTCCAGCCATACTAGAGGAGATGTCATATTTGTAAACTGTGTCTTGACACTAGCAATTCCTTTCTTGTTCAGCTGCAACTGTGCAAGACCAGTCAATTTGGGGTGGTGGGAGCGGAGACACAAGGGAAGGGGGTGGGGGGGTGGCGGGATGGGGGTGAGGGAAGAAAATGTGCAGTCTGCAGCTCTGGTCTGTTGGGGAGGAGCAGAGCACTACTTCAGATACAAACTGCAGCATTAATGATGATTTTTTTTCTTTTTTTTATAAGTAATTAGTTTTTAAACTTGCAAACTTGCATATCACCGAAATTAATTATTCCACTGTATACTCGACAAAGCAAAGAATATTTACAAACAGAATGATTTAAAAAGCTTAAAAGTATAGAATGATTTCAGTGCGGTAGGAAATTTGCATGTGTCCACTGTCTTGGAAGTGTCAGGATGAATGATTTGTTTTCCAGCATCATTTAAACTGAAATTTCTCTGCATGCGGGAATGCTCCTCTCAGCTGCAATGTAACATGACAATAGCCATGGAGAATGCGCAACTGTTTGGTGGAAAAAATATGATCACCTGAACAGCGCAGACACCTGACCTTTTCTCAGTCTTCCTTAACATGTCCCTTCCATACAATCAGAGTGAGAGAGCCGCACAAGAAAGGCCAGTCCATTAAGAAAATATGCTAATTTTGCCATCCCCTCCTAATTGATGCCATTTTACCAAGTAAACAAGACTCCTGTCTACAATGGATGTGTTTCTGCCAGTTAAAAGGATATTTCAGATCGGCTTTTTCCTGTAATTCCCTAACCCTCTACGAGAGCTAAAGGTGTGCCATTATTGCAAATTATAAGTCTCTTCTCTTTGAAGAGGGGTGCTATTCTAGCT
>JAVQJG010228497.1:0-17847 GCA_036024015.1 Craterocephalus amniculus
AATAAAAACATATACTGCTGGATTTCTGGAAGCTGAGGCAGTTAATGTAACCTCAAGGCCTAAACTGAAACAATATACATTACCCCTGAACATTTTTCAGCTTATTATTAGGTAATGCAGGAAAGAAATTGGTGCAAAGCCAGACGACTGAGAGCTGATTAGTTTACCATCAGCACTGCAAACAACAGAACTTGATGAGTGAGTCTAGGCTAAGACTGATGCAGTCAGTGCACTCAGCTATGAAAAAGTGGATAGGCTGCAGTATTTTTGCTGCCTTGACTTTTTAGGGCTGAGCAGTTTCATCCTCGTTGGCTGAGCACATACTGCGATGAAAATTATTTCAATTTCAGGACACAGCTATGCAGAAATAACTGCACACTCTTCATTGAAAATGATACAAAAAAGCATTTTGAATAACCTCTGGATGCTGGGTTAAACATTTATGAAAAGTAACTTCTTCAGCTTCTTCTATTATTGATGTGATACAGTGAGTAATAAAACTAAAGGAAATACTGGAGTTTTTGTGTTTACTGGTTGAGACAGTGTTTTGGTTTTAAACTTTAACCAGAGGAGACAAAAACAACAACCATTCAATGCATAGTCCAAAGGTCAAGGTATTTTAAATCTTCAACTATTACTTCGATACAAGACATTATTTAAATTTTAATTTTTTTAAAAAAGATTTTAAAGCTAAGATCTTTCCCTTTTACAGCAAAGAAGAAAAGGATACAGGAAAAATCCATTGTCCATACTATGACCTGCTGACACTTTGTAATTTGTTTTAGACACAATAAATGCATCTGAGAAATGGAGTCGCTTTTCTTCTGAGGAATGCTTTTTATTTGACTTCTAAATAATCAGGAAAGTCAGTGAACTCAACTCTTTTTATAACACTTTTTTAAGCATATAAGAGAAAGTCAATGTGCTTCACAGAGAAAAATCTATTGGATAAAAGATACAAAAGTTGAACTAAAACAGGTAAAAACAAAACATTAAGAGGTGTCAAGTATAAAAGCAAGTGGCATAATATAGACAGTAAAAAAACTGAATGATCATTTCAATAACACTGACATTTAATATGAATGTTTTAATGACAAACATTAATTCTATAAGCTGTTGTTAAATAGTGATAATGTCACCCATAGCCTGATGTAAGGCTCATTTTAAGCCATATAAGCGTTTGCTTAATAAACAAGCAACAGATCTGTATAATGAATAAGGCAAAGTGGCAAAAACTAACTAACTAATATTAACTGTTTTGAAGCATATGCACTTCCTCTATTAATATATTTATTTGCTGCCTTTAATTAATCAGTTTCAGTCTCACAGACACAATAATTCATTAAGAACTATATCCCATAGCATACTTAAATTTTATCTGAGCCCCTGTGAACCACGGTTAACAGGATGATCACTTTCAATCTTTATGAAATTAATGAATAATGGGCACACTGATAGCTTTGGCTTTGGTAATCCATTTTAATCCCATTAAACCACGGAAGACTATCTATGAGAGTAGCAAAACTGGGCGTTTTATTGACTTTTTAATTCATATTGATATGTTAAAAAAAACTGATGGAACAGAAGATAATAGAATTGCTACTGAAATAGTTTTAGTATATAATTTATACCATTAAATAACCTCTATTATCTGTGAATGTGTGTCTGTGTATGTGGAAATCCTCACTAAATCAAGCCCATTATGTTGCAAAGTTCCTTACATCTCATTGTGATTTCATCATTTATTTTTCATACCCTAAACCAAAGATGAGTTCCAGTGGAAAACATGCAGCCACCATATTTGGTTAATAAGATTAAACTGGAGAGTAGTCCAACCTGATTGGGCAAAATTCTTATAGGATTAATACTGAATTATTATGAGAAGGACCATGAACATAATGATCAGTAGATGTGAGTCTAGTTATATTCACCTTAATGATTTTTGAGGAGTGTTTATTGACATAGATTGTAGTACTAAATGAGATGGTCCACAAATTCTGAATGAGTCTGCTACATGGGACTGAAGTGAATCATATTTCATTGGAATGTTTAATAGAATCACTGATGACTTTGGAATCTCATTTTACTTTTTTTAAATCAATTAATAAACAAACTGAATTGATTTAGAAGAGACTGAAAAGCCAAAAGCACACGGGAGCAAGCAGGCATCGGTTGTATTCCACTTTCACATATTATTTTAAAGATTATGGATTGTTTAAGGGGGCTTTGAAATAAGTAAAGAATCTACAATTTGGAAGTCATAGACTTACTTGGATCAATCATACCATCTTCCTTTTGAAGAATTATGATACACCCTTAAACCTTGCGTCTTATACCCATTCAAGGACAAATTGTTATATGCAATAATGAGCCAAGCAAAATAAGTGCTTATAAAAAATAAATAATACAGTGCCTTTAAAAGAAATATTAAAGACTAAATTTCATCCTTTTTGCAGTCTATTGTCTGCTTAAATGTTATTTTCTCCATAAGTTATCCTGACGAATATATTTTCTATATTTTGTTTTAGAAAAGATTGCATTCTATTAGAAAAACGGGAACTGGAGTAAACATGATTTATGCTTTAATTCAAAAGCTTCACAGCCAGTGAGGTTTTCCTAATATATGCTATTTATCACCATGTACCTTCAAAAAAGACAACCTGCTTTGCATTTGACCAAAATCCTAAAAGGTTTCAACATTAAGGCCATATTTAGCTGAATTACAGCCTACACAATCAAGTAACCATTAAATAGCAATTACACTTAAAATACATTTACATGCCAGGATTTATATGCCATGATTTCATGATTTTGCAATCAACATAAAATAATTAAAGATTAGACAGACTAGAAAACATTAAGCAAGGTAGAGTAACAAACCTTGCTTGCAAGAAAATAAAAGTTGATGGCAGAGAACAGAACCCAGACAAAAAAAAGAAGCACATTTAACTTTTGCATTTCAGTAGTAAATTATGTGGAAAAAAATACAAAATAAAAGAATTGATATATTTGAAAATCTGTGAAACAGAAAATGAATTCATAGGATAAATGTAAGAAGGCAAATGTGGGTATGGGTGGCTGAATGTGTTTATTGATTCTCAAATTCATTTCCATTTTTTTTTTGTTTATTTAGAGTTCTTTTATTGCCTCCTACATTTATCTGAACATGCTATGCTTTTGTAAGCCTTTTAGGATTTTTGTCAGAGCATGTCAAATTTATCACTGAAAAAACATTACATGTTGTAATACAGATGAGCGCAGAAGTAACAGATTAGTCAGAATGTGCTGGATAAAAAATCTGATCGTTGTGGGTGTGAGGAGGGCGGCTGTGAACAACATGTAGATACTGAAGGCGTATGGTTTGAAAACCAGCAGTCTCAAAGGTTCAGTCAAAGGAGCAAAGTGTTGGTGTATATTCATGTCAGGTAATTGTAAACCTAAGAGCTTAGGAAACAAGATTTCTTTTCCATGGTTAAGTGTCACATGTGTCACTAGCTCACCTGACCATGGTGTGAGTTGTTTACTTGCCTGAACAAAATGTTTTTGGTCCAAAGGTCCTCCATATGAACTGTTGTAAAGTGAAGGTGCTGGAAAGATGACAGCTGATGCCACCTCCTCTGTTCATTCTTGGCTTTTCCCGTTTCATGTACATGGCTACCTTGACACTTCTCTAAAAGCTGTCTATCTTCTCTGTTCAAAATGTCTACATTAGTGACTTTTATGTTTGAGATGTAGGTGGACCGGTGACTCTTGACTTATAGAGCTGGCTCTCCTGTGTTGGAATGAAGTGGTCCTTTGGTCTATTTTATTTAAAGATCTGAGCACTGCTTGTTTTGGCGTTTTGTCCTTCGGATGAACCAGTTTCTGAAGGTGCTGATCTGAGTTTCGCAGACATTCATGCCACATACAGAATGACACTCTCACGCCTGCTCTTCTTGTCTCATCTGTTTGTGTTGTTGCCCCCCACACCCCAAGATGTCTCAGCTGATTTGATGAACACCCACTTTGAATATCCGGAGGTTTGAAGTGCTTCCTTAAGTTGTTTGTTTTCCATCAGTTTTTCCTTATAGGGACATTCTCAGCCTGATTTTGTAAGGCTCTGATGACGGACAGATTGTTTTCCAGTGGGTGGTGGTGTGAGTTTAAAAGATGATATTGTGTGTTTATGTGTAGGTTTTCAGGAAACCTCAGTGCTTAGATTTACATCCTCAGTGTGCACCACACATACCCAAAAATGCAACTTGTATTCAACATCCTCTGAAGACAAGCTGAACTACTGAGTCGACTGACATGAATGCTTCTGTTTCTGTGTGTATGGATTTTGACCCTAGTGTTGTATGCCTTGTCAGAGTACACGGATGGAGAAGGACCCGAGTGCAGGTTGAAGAGGCAAAGGGCAAGCTGACATTAGAAAGTATATTTATTGGAACGAAGGGCAATGCCCTGATAGGGTGAATTGGTATGGAAAAGCTAAAAATAACCAGACTCAGTAAGGTTCTCGGGGGAAAAGTGTGAGGACAAAGAAAGACGATCAGACAGACAACAAGGATCTGGCCAAGAACAACAGAAACCAAGGGGTACTGAGGGGACAAATGGCCATGTAATCACCTAACAGAAAGCAGGTGAACTGAAGGTCAACTAAACTGAAGAAACAAAGGAACACACTGCAAAATAAAAAAGAAAGTAAGACAAACCAGAATAAAATCAATTCTAAAAAACATGGTGATTTAAAAGTAACATATCCAGCTAAAGATAAAATCCTCAACAACAGAACCAACACCCACACTGGTTTCACCTGGTTCTAGGTTCAGATGTTTGCTGCTAAATCTGTGAAGGTGTGTATATACTATGACATGTTCTATACAGGTAGAGCTAATATAGAGGCATTTTTATACCTCGAATATCTTAGAAAAGGGTAAAGTTTTTTTGTAAGACAAATAGTCTGTTTTCTAGTTTTTAAGATTTGCAAAAACTTTCATTTTGTTTTAATACATTTTTTATTACTTCCCAACTTTTTGGAATTTGGGTTATATTTATGTAAGCTTAATATGAATTATGGGACACTTCTGGGATTAAAAACCACAGGATACACAGAGATCAGCTTCGGAACTGAAAACTAAAGGTCTCTCGATAAAGGCTTTTGCCAAAATGAGTGTCGGCTATTGCCAGTGCAACTGAATGAAACAGAACCAAAAAGGTACTTCCTATTTTCTTTTGTTTTTTTGTCTTTGACATTGATGGATGTTCAAATCTATTTAAAATCAGATGTTCTTCATAAACACATACAAATGATAAATGATTTAAGGTTTTACCCACAATCAAACATCAAATGCCATAATTCCAAATAATGCAATCTAATCCCTCTGAGAAAAATGCTTAACACCAAGGCAGAGTTAACCAGAAAGACAACTCTGCATCCATCACATCCTCTGTCATAATCCACCCCCCACATGTTTGAGGTTAGAGTGGATTTAAACTCAAATAACATTTACTCCCATCCTTTCATTCCTGGTCCGTGCATCACCATTAGAGTAATGGTGTTCAGCTCATATGCAAGATAAAAAATGGATTTAGGACCCATTAGCTTATTAAGTGCAAAATGACATTAACTTTCCTCAATGTGAACCCTGTAGCAGTCATTCAGAGATAAATCATCCCATTGCAACACCCCCTGATCTGTCAATCAATCCTCTTATCAGTTTGTCTCCCATAGGGCCTGCAATCACTCATTCACTGCATGTTTTAAATAAATGCAAGAGAGATATTTTAAAAGTGTTGTACAGACTGCACTGAATAAATTTTGGCCCTCATCCCCAGATACACAGAATAACATATACACAGCATTTATTTTCCTACCTTATTTGATTTGTTAACATTGCAATTTTCTTCTGAAAAAGCAGCTTGGCTTTGTCTAAATTACTGTAGTCAAAAATGAAAAAAGCTTGTCATGAGCTTGTCAAGTATTTTTAGATGATGCCCCTCATGTTTTATAGCTATTCTAATTCAGCTGCACATTTACAGTTCAAAATTACACCTCACAGTTACTGAAACTTCCCGTGTGGGCTCGGTAGGATGAATTAGGAATGAAATAGTGTATCTCTGAAAGGTTAGCTGTACTCCAAATTGGAATCTCCCTTCTCCTTCCTTCATTATCACAACTTCCTCTTTGTGGCTGCTTTGAGGCTAATTAAGTAGGGGGTGAGGGAGTGGGTGGGAGAGAGCTAGAGAACAAGACCTCACTGATGGAAATCAAATGAGAAGAACAGGAATGGGAGAGAAGAGGAATTATCGGTCGTCTGATGAACACTTACACTGCCCTTGATGAATAGCACCAGTGTCTCCCTAAAGTGGATGACAGGGGAGCGAAACAAGTGCCAAGTACAAACTAGAGTTTGTTCATGTTAAAAAGAGGATCAAACTGAGTGTAGAAAGAACCAAAAGTAAGCCAGCTCAACTTACTGGTGAGAGCTTTAATCTTGTCCTACTCCTTCAGGAAGACCACATAGCACAAATTAACTTGAAGAAATTCCTTTTTTCTTTTTTCTGTCAAATTTAATATGGAAGGTCTACACTGGCTCTCAGATTTCAAAAGCGGATCATTTCTAACTGTATTATAGCTTATGTTGAGTCGGAACGGTTTGGGTTTTTTTTTCATTCAATTACCTACAACCTGAATCTGCAAAGATGCAAGGTGGAATGATCAATTATTTTCTCCAATAAAAAAACAGCAAAGCTTTGAGACCCTGGATCCATGTTTATTTATATGGAAAAAAGACCTATGAAATGTTCTGATTGTCAAAGCACTCAACTCTCTGTCTACTTGACTCAATGAAAACCTGTGACTAACATCATAGAAAAAAGTGTATACAATCTAATTTCAAACATTAAGTAGCTCTGGATCAATCTCTATCAACTGACCAATATTTTATCATTTATCAGCTGACCATATCTGCAAAGTTTTACAGCACAAGCAGTGACCAATGCTTTTTCTTCCTCTAATAATTCTGGGAGGTCAATCAATCATTTTAAGTTTCCTTTAAATTCTTTGTGACAAGTGACCTTGCAAAATGGCTTTTGTCAACATTTCTGCATTGTAATTCATGCTAAAACAACTGAGCCATGGCTCTGGCAGTGCAGCATCATTCAAATTGGTCATCTTATCTAATACAAAACTCTACTTTATTAAATAAACTATGTCTCATGCCATGTCTGAATGGAATAAATTCTTCAAAGGAAAAAGAAAGTCAGATTGTAAGCAGGAGGACTCTGTTTTTAAGGGCAGTGCTTACATGAGTAAAGTGGACATTTGCATCTCCCCCACAGTACCTAAGTTTTTGGAGGTCCTTTTATTTCATTAAAGATGAATCTGCATTCCCACATAGGAGAAAACTGCATCATGCCAAAAGTCCATTTCAAAATCCCAATTCATCCGCTCCGATTTGAAAATAGAGGTTAAGTACATCAGGCCACAGAGGCAAGGGATGCATATATGTTAGGGCTTACGGTGAGTGGCAAGACACAATGGCTCTGCACGGTGTTGATTGGATTGGGGGCTTGGGGGGTACATTTCCTGGTTGAACTGTGGGAAGTGGAAAGGGTTATTTGTCACCAAGGCAGGAAGGGGAAGGGAAAGAGCAAATGAGAGACAGAGAGAGAACAGCAACAAAGCAGTGGTTTTTGTCCATCATCACAAATGTTTCCTCTTCAGAGACAACCCTGGCAAAGAAGGGAGAGTGCCATTTTGAATGGCATTACAGTTTGTTTACTGTGCTTGTACAATCACACTATCAATAGACATTCTTTGTAAGTATTATACTAATCTCTTTGAAGCACATCTCCACCAAAAATGCACTACCTTTGAAGAATAGACTCCTGTCAAGCAAACACAAAGAGCTCTCGGTCTGTAGGGTAAACGTGGGTTTTAAATGAAGGCAAGACAATTCCGACTGTCACATGATGCATGAAGCTCCATCCTGTATTGACAGCAAACTGTGTGAAAGGCATAACATTTTAAGACATTATGTGATGCAGCTGATAAAGGTAGCACCTCCTGCGGTGGGATCTTGCTTTGAACACATATTTTACACAAAGATGAAAAGTAGCGTCAACCAACAGTGTGTGGAACAGATTAAAATAGATATTTATTTATTTTTGCTAGGAATTAGGTAAATATTTGAATGTAGATGAAATGCTTGAGCCAAATTCAACAATTAAATATTCTGAGAGGTTAATAAACTACTGGTCTGGCCATTCCATTTATGAATTGTTTAAACACAGACCTGTGTAAATTATGCTAACACAGGATAAAAGATATTTTAAGATAAGACTTCATAGAGCTGCAAACATGGCATTATGGTGGTGGCCAAGATAGAAGTATCAACAAACTGCAAGCTCAAGCTGATAAGTGCTGATAAGATTTTTCTCTGACCTCTGACCCTCAGCCAGAGACCTGCTTCGGTCCAATTCTAAGTATCAGACCATCATAGGTGTCGCATGGCTGTTTAGACTATGGCAGCATTTGAAAAAATCTGATATGAATCAGATTTGGACTACCACCTAATGTGGCCCAAATCGGCAAGAAGAGATCCGATCTGTGTCATTTGAGGGCAAAAAGATCGGATGTTTGCCACATTCGGTAGCAGTCTAAACAGGGCATGAATGTAGGGTTCGTAAGTGTTCAAGTGTGTTGATTTAGATGCAGCCTTATTCTTGCAGTGTAGCCTTGTCCAAAACGTTATTAAACATTGTTACAGGCCATCTTGTAGTTAGAGGTAGATGTTATATTCCACATTGTTTGACCCGGATGACAGATCATGTTGATATTCTGGATCTCAGGATCCAGAATATTAAAAATCCAGGGGGTACTGGGTGGACTTTTGGGTCTTTTTGGGGTTTTCTCAGGTGAGTCACCCAATGGCTTGGTGGAGGTAACTGCCTGTAACTTTGCTAATGCGCAATATAGCGGAGGCTGCTGGTGGCTGTGGCTGTGTTCTTGCTATCTTTCATTTTAACTGCTTGAAGTCAGATCAACTTTGTTGTTTCAGACTTAACGGTAGATGCTTCGCTACGGTTTATCTTTTGTCCTACAGGTATTACTAATTCTCTGCTTTGGATATTTCAGATTTATTATGAAAAACCTCAACATCAGGACACATTTATGTGTTAGTATGTGCTGATGTGCACATGAAGTGGTTTTCTCTTAACTAAAGAAAAGAAGAAAGATGGGCATTTCTACATTACAGATATGAGTCATTGCATGGCAGCATTTGAACAAAACAAGGAAAAAATCTTCAAAATATTTAAAACATCATCCATCCATGTTCTGTAACTCTTCTTCCAATTCAGGATCACAGGGAAGCTGGAGTCAATCTCAGCAGTTAGCAGGTGAGGGGCAGGGTACACCCTGGACAGGTTGCCAGTCTATTGCAGGGCCAACACACAGAGAGACAAACACTTACACTCAAAACATAATTACATGAATTAACTTTTGTATAGAACGTTGCCAGGGCAACAGCATTTTTAACACAACTCAAAATAATGTGAGGACGTACAGATGCAACAGAATTCCATCAAAACATAGAAATTGATTTAAAAAAACAATTAAAGAAGCATGCATCCACGTAATGAAATAAAAACTGAAATGTAAAAAGGCTATTTTTGGGTTCAGAGAATAAAATAACTAATATTTATCTAGCCATTACATGACAAAACCTCAACACTTGTTTTGCCTATAAATTTAGTTTATCAACCTTTCCATTGTAAAGTAACTGCTAATGTCATACAGTAAGTAGGCACTGCTGAAAAACGAACATGAAATAGCAGGGAGAGTCAGGAATTGGGACTCCTAATGAGAAGTAAAACAGTAGAGCTGGATAGTTCTGATAAAGAAATAAACACCACATTTTTAAAAGAAGATTATCATTTTAAAAAGGAATTGTATCGTCATAAAGCTATAAAAACTTTATGGATAACTGGAATGTTTACAATTTAGTGTCCCATTTTCTTACAGGAATCCAATCAAAGAGTGTCCAAACCAGCAATTGTCGAAATAATTTCGGTAATCCTTTGTCAGTCTTGATTTTGGGTATAATGGAGTATTTTTGGTTTGTGTTCATGTAGTTTTCTGGATGTTAAAAGCATAGAATACATATCAGATAAATTTGACTTAAAATGACATAAATAAACAAACTACTAACAAGAAAGTTTTTGTGTCAGACTCCATGACAAACTGGCTGTTGTTTTCTGATCATTTTTCTGATCTTCATCTCCTACTCTTCCTCTTGTAGGCTTATAGTGAAACAAAGAAGCTCATGATTTCCCGTTGTCATGAAGCCAAATTACACCAACAACAGGAAATTAGCATTGTTCTCACGGCATGCTCACCTAAATTAAGTTTCATTAAAGTGTTCAATTACTGATGGAACAATCACAAACAGCAGCTACAAATACTGATCGAACCGTGTGATAACCAATCTTTAATTGATTTGCTGATATGTGAAACAATCCAGATGACACTAAGTGATTTGTTTTTTAAAGACTAAAGGTTTTCTTTCTTTTAATAATATAACCTGCATAAATTGAATCAGAGACTTTTGATTTTGCTACATCAAACTAGGTTATAACTTTGCATTTATCCATATGTATCTGGAAATGCCTCTTTGAGCAGACCAGTCTTGTTTTTTTCCAAGAAACCATGAAGGCAATTTAAGTCTCACAAGAGGAAACATGGCATAGCATTATATAAAATGAAAATATAAAGGAGAGAAAGCCCTGATAATGAATATTTGCTTCAGAGCAGCTTGAAACAACCTGGCAAAGCTTATATTCCTTCAAATATTTTTCCTCTGAACAGCACAGTCTTATTAGACTGCTCACCTCTTCCTCTCATACAACAGAAAATAATTGATGATTGCTTTGGGGCGGTCCAAATCCCACAGAGTAGCTCAATTATTGACTTTGCTAAGTCAACCTTTAACATACAAATTCTACTCAGACTCTTGTCCTTGCAGTGGCCAAGGGCCAGCTGAAGGCATGCACTCAACTCACAGTCCAGCAGACATTAATTCCTCTCAATCTTCACACTCAATTTAGTCTTGAATGTTCCTGCCAATAAGGCTGAGCCTTGGAATTAGAAGTGGTAAATTATACAAATAACCCTTTAATAGCATACTGTGCCCAAATGAAGTGAACCCAACAACATGCTAGTGATTCGCTGTTGAAATGGAAAGTTAAGTCCAATCATGTAGGTACATGTGCTCAATAGCTGACTGTGGTGGAATAATAACTGGTGTACACAGAGTTATCCAGCATATGCTGCTTATTATTTGAAATCTGACAACTGACAGAATCCATTCTGTATATATATATATATATATATATATATATATATATATATATGTATATATATATATACAATATTATTTTTATGGTTAATTGGAAAAAAATAGAACAATCTACCATCAGATACATTTGTTGCAGATTCAGTGCACAAGTGAAGGAGCACGTTTAGGGTTCATATTTAGTTTTTGGGTCTGAGTTCTTTATCACCACAGGCAAATACTAACTTCAATAGAGTAGTGACTGGGGAATTACGATAATAAACTCCCCTCAGGGAAACTTAGACTCAAAGCCTACAGGTGGATATTGGGGTGATGGTGGGGGTTTAGGGGAAAAAAAAAAAAAAATAGGACAATTTTTAAAAAGCAGCTGCAGCACCTGCAAGGTTAGCAATAATTACCAAAAATGCCACCATGTGGCCATCCCTCATGCTAGGTACCTCAATGCAGAAGGAGGGTATATGAATATGTTTAGTGGAGTCAGGATAAATCCAAACCCAACAGTCCGCTCAGTTTGCAACAGCAAGCTTTGGAGGAAATATTTCTGAACTCATCCATATTAAAACTAAATGAATGAAAAATCTCAAGACATTGACCCTTGATGAGCTGCTGAAGAGCACTAATGCACAGACATGACCGTGACCATGAGTAGGGTTGAATAAAACGGCCATGAAGAAGGTTAAGCAGGACAAATATAATAACAATTTTATGAATAGTACATGATATTGAGATGAAATTAGCTTAATTGTTTTGCTTGTGAGAGATCTGGTAACTAACAAACTTATGAAGAGCCAAAATCTAAGTCCAAATGAAAGCTATGCTTTTTGGCACCAGTTCATAAAGGAATCATTTTACTTCCAAATACAGTGTGTTCTTTTTTTAACTATTAATAGACATAAATGTTTGTGACTTTAATTGTGAAGAGCAAAAATGAATTGATATGCAGTTTTAGATGGATGAAAACATCTTGAAGGTAGAAATCAGGGGTCCATGCAAATAAATGAGTAAGCCGGGATGCATTATAGGATCTAAACAAACCTACATTCCACATGAAAATTAACATTTTTTAATAATGAGAGAATGTTTGCGGCCAACCTTATCAAATGTGAGTGAGCAGCACTAGCCTGATGAAAAATTTAAGGTCATAGAAATCTTTTATTCTGCACTGAGATGAGACACGAAACAAGCCAACAGAGGTTTCAAATTTTACAAACTCAAAAGTAAGGACGGGGGATGAGGTTTGATGATCCAGATTAATTTGTTACTGTAGATGCTGATATAACTATTGCACTATATTCACAGAAAGCCTGCTAATATGCAAATGCACATACGTATCAGGACAGAGGAAAACTATCTTCATTTTGGCTATTAAGCTACCGAGTGGGAAAAAGAAGAAAAATAGAAAAGAAAATATATACTAGCTGTTTAACTGCCCATTAAATTTGACACACTGGTATCACAAATGAAGCTGAAGAGGAGCACAAAGGATGATTACTGATTCTGCAGCCTACTAGTTTTATCAGGCTCGCATCTAGATTATGTGATGCTGTTAAAAAATAGTGCAGGGTCATTATTGAAAAAAAAAGAAAGAAAGCAGTTACACTAAGGCTAAGCTTATAGGTTGCACATCAAAAGGAAATCTGCTTCAAGTTGGTTTGCATGGAGAAGAAAGACATAGATGTGTTCATGTATCCATATTTTATAAAATATACAGAAATAAACATTATTATTCCATCCATCCATTCATTTTCTGAACCGCTTAATCCAATTGGGTCGCGGGTGTGCTGGAGCCTATCCCAGCTGTCAACGGGCGAGAAGCGGGGTACACCCTGGACAGGTCGCCAGTCTGTCGCAGGGCCATGGAGAGACAGACAACCACCCACACACACACACTCACACCTACGGAGAATTTTAAAGTGCCCAATTAACCTCACATGCACGTCTTTGGACAGTGGGAGGAAGCCGGAGTACCCGGTGAGAACCCACGCATACACGGGGAGAACATGCAAACTCCACACAGGAAGGCCGGAATCCTGACCCATTATTATTCCATTCTTCCATTTTCTGTACCACTTAATCCAATTCAGGGTCACGGGTGGGCTGGAGCCTATCCCAGCAATTATCAGGCGAAAGGCGGGTTACACCCTGGACAGGTCGCCAGTCCATTGCAGGGCCAACACACAGAGACATCGATTCACACACTCATTCACTCCTAGGGAGAATTTGGAGCGGCCAATTAACCTAACATGCATGTCTTTGGACAGTGGGAGGAAGCCAGAGTGCAAGGTGATAACCCACACATACAGTACACGGGGAGAACACACAGACACCACACAGAAGTCTCAAACCCCCTCCCAAGCACGGACCAGCAACCCTCTCTGGCTTAAACTCTGCTCCGGGATTGAACTGGCAACCTTCTTGCTGGGAGGCTGTTGTGCAAACCACCACATATTAATATTCAATGTTCATTTGAAATTAAACTATGCATGATCATGGTCAGCAGACATAATTTATAAACAAAGTTGATATATGTCTGTCCCTAGTTTGGAAAAATGAACAAAAACATACTGTATATGGGTACCCAGAGAAAACGCATGCACCTCAAAAAAATAGGCAGAGCTCTAGGGAGACATGATAAACCACATAAACATAGTTCAAAAGGAAATATCATTAAGACTTACCAATCCTTAAAACTGAGGTTCATTTAAGTTCAGGTGTCAGCTTTAGCTGCAGGAGGCTACATAGCTTAAGTAGTATCTCATTTGCCATGTCACAGAAGCTGTCTATCCCATGACGGCACTTTTTCTTTAAACTAAATGACTTCTTTCAGTTTACAGCGACAAAAGGCTTCCCTGTATGCCAGATCATTGCTACATGCATGAAGGAAAAACTGCCAGCAAGAAAAACGTTTTAATGCTTTGCTTTTTCTGTTGTTACGGCTTTACTAAATTAATTTAATCAAGGACAATGTATTTTTTTTGTGTAATCATCTCTAGAACTATATTCTGAATCAAGTTGATTGTGTTTCAATAAAATCAATTCCACGAAGCTTTTAAAGGTAAGGAAAATCCCACATCAAAATGTGAATTTGAACACTTATTAATACTTAGCTTCAAATATTCTTATCTCAGAGATACCACTTGGACAGAAATTTTAAGGAACCCTGCAGGTTGCAGTGCAGATTAGTATATTTCCAGCTGAGGTGTGTGTTGTGTCCTTTTTAGACTTGCAAGCTCAGATTTAGTGTGGCAGGACGTTTCGGGACACTGAACAAAAAATATTTCAGAAATGCTTCAATAGGCTTAATATTTGTTGTGCCACCTCACAAGACTGTCTTGAATTTGAAAGAGTTTTTCTGTGCAGAGTTTGCAGGTTTCTCTTACACCTGTATACGTGGGTTTCCTGCTCCCACAGGCACAGCAACACACAGGTCAGCAGCTCTGCAGGTGCCTTCAGATGTCATTGTAAGTGTGACCTTTCTTTGTCACTTACCGGTAACTTGTCCTCTCCCAAGCAACAAGGAAGCATATGTAAAGAAAGAAATCAACTGAGCACTGCTTAAAAATAGTACAGCAGAAAAGTTTTGATATCAAACTCCTTGATTAAATTTGAAAAGAGATTTTAGACTTTCAGCATGTCTTATTTAAACACCTTCACAGTAATTACTAAATCAAATTAAGCAAACAGAAGTATGAGTTTTCTTATTTTCAAAATTTTTAAAGATAAGCTCCATCTCATAAAAAAAAAAAGAAATTTACTTAACAGCCAAATTAAAGGCTCCTGATTAGGCTCCAGATGGCACAGAATGGAATGTAATTGAATTAATTGATGGGGCAGACATCTGGAAACATTTTTGGTTATTCCTTGAGAGTCATTGTGAAATGGAGACATAGCAATCTAATAAATCTTTGCTTTAAGCAGCTGTCTTTTTGTAGTAGCTTCTTCACAATTTATATTTTTGGCATTTTATAGAGAAGAGTACAGTAAGAGAGTTGTGCAGACACCATCTTCATTATCTTGATGGAAATAAATCAATCACAGAAGGCAGAAAAGCACTGTCCCAAGTAGAGGGTAAAATGTTTAAAGGCTCAAGAAGGGTTGGAGGATAACTGTTGTACTCATGTATGGTTTCTATATAACTCATGATTGCCTGATTACACAGAAATAATCAGAGGTATAATGTGTCACAAATGAATTACCCAAGAATTTTCAGGGGTAATTTAAACATTCAAGGTGTAAATATGGAGTTAGTCTGAGCTGTTGAGCAGCACAGTGTAGTTTTGGCTATCAAGCTCCAAAAAGTGTATCAATAGTGCCACCACATGGAAGGGCCTCAAACACTAATAGCTTGTTGCATGGAACCCTCTTCTCTTAAAACACTCCTTAGTATTAGATATGCATTGTCAAAATTACATTTAACAGTTTCTTTTTATCTCCCTTAATAATAGAAAATACTTTCCAGCCAAACATGTGTGAACATCAACTTTATATATGAAATCTTTATCTTAGCAGCAGCAGGCATCATAAACATGAAATATAAATTTGTGCATAATGCAATAATTATTGGACAAAGCGAAGGGAATGCTTTGCAAGAAATCATCGTAAAACAAAACAATTTTATTGCCATTGCAGTTCGAGAAGCTCTTTAAAACAAATGCTTTTCCACAGTTCTTAATGTCTCCACTTGGTGCAGTCTCTTATCACCACATATGTTCCACAGCAATGATGGCGCTGTTTCCAAGCCATCACCACTCACAAGAGTCCACTTTTAGACGTCTGCTAGTTTCAAAATGGGTTGCAGGGAAGCCAAATAGGTCAGGCATGTAATGTTAGAAGTTTCTCCCGAAGAGCTCATCTGGTACTTTTCCTCAGGCTCTCCAGCGTCTGCAGGAATGAGCGCCGGGCCTGGTCCTCTTCCAGGGTGGAGCAGTCCTCCTCCTCCTCCTCAATGATGCCACACTGTACGCAGCGGAGACGGGGCTCACGTTGTCCAGCTCTGCAGACACAAGCTGCCGCCAGAGACTGGGGGAACTCCTCCATCACTAAAGGCAGCAGATGGGCAGGGAGAGTGTCCATGCTGGTCGCCATGGTGAAAAGAGGCCCAAATGTTGAGAGAGAGGAGCTGTAGACAGTGAAGCTCACAGAGAGAGACGTAGTAGAGGGTGCAGGATTTAAAACTGTTTCTGATCAGCTGTCTCACCTCTTCCTGTTCCTGGACAGATGATGCAAAGAAACTAAAAAATAGAAAAGTTGTAACAAAACAAAATAATCAATGAGAGTTGTTAAACATGTCCTTCGGAGGTTCTGGATGAACTGTTGTGTTCCTTTTCCAATCTGCGCTCTGCTTTAAAAAAACTGTCTTGGAAAAAGAGTGTGAGCAAGCCGTTGAGTCTGAGCACCACTGAGTCCTTCTTTATATACATCTCTGCAGCCCGCTCGCTTCTTCCTTTGGGCATCCCTCCACGCACAGAGCTACTCTTCCCTCCTACATCCTCAGTGATGACACATTTCCGCAGCTTCCATACCAGTGCACCGGAATAATCTCCCACAAATGGTTGGCATGGGAACCAAATGGGGGGTAGAACAGTGAAAAAGCAACACATTTAATCAGACTGTGAAAATGATGAGTAATGGTATGATCACATAAAGGATATTAGAGAACATGGACATGAGAAGACATGCAAGATATGTTTTTATCAGAGAAGTTTCTAGACCTTTTTACTGTGAATCTCAGCATTACATCAGTAATTCGACAGTAGAAATTCACCCACATTCTCTCAAAAAGGAACTGTAACACTTGCGTTTTGGGCAGCTCCTGGCTGCAGCTTTTGGCGTAGGCCGACAGTCTGCAGACTCGCATGTCCCAAGGCCCATCCCAAAGGAAGTGCATCTTTACAGAAAACAGCCTCTGAAAGTCTTCTTGTAAGTTCAGCCTGGGAAAAATGTCAGTGTAGATAACTTTGTTCAAGTTTGTTCAATTTTTCGTGTCTGAATTAATAAGCCACAAACTTACTGATAAACTGCTTATTACTGAAATGCATCAAACAGCCTTTTTGGATCTTGAGGATGGGGATAATCAGGCACCCTATGCTTTACAGAGCCAAAAATCTAATTTTGGGGGATACTCCAGTTACATTTTCTTACTGGGGGCTCAGGTTTTCCAACTTTTTGAATGGAACATACTTCTTAACTTTTCGACCAATCAGAGCAAACCTTGCAGGGAGTGGGAGGGCTTGGTCAGGAGCTAAAACAGGACAAGGTTAGGGTTAAAATAAAAATATCACCAACATAAATGTGAGTCTGCAAGTAGGGTCACTATGGGCTCTATCATCAGCTTACTGGATGTATTCCTCAGTTTGATTTAAAATAACATTTTTTATCTTAAATGAACAGTACCGTCCGTCCTCTTCCGCTTATCCGGGGTCGGGTCGCGGGGGCAGCAGCCTAAGCAGGGAAGCCCAGACTTCCCTCTCCACGGCCACATCAGCCAACTCATCCGGGGGGACCCCGA